>VYXB01005247.1:777590-907077 GCA_013397135.1 Pachyramphus minor | reverse complement strand
TTTTTAAGTTATTTTAAAATATTCTTCCTTAAAAGGCCTGGAACATGAAAGCACCTTACTGGTGCTTTCCTATGGCAGACTGCATCCCCACAGAGTGTTGGAGAGGAGACCTTGTGTCCGAGGCCTTTAAATGGATTTTTTTTTTAACAAGTTAGAGATTCAGGGGTTTTGGCAGAAGCAGCAGGGGTAGCAAGAGGTGGTATGAGTCCCTTCCAGTTTCCCAGTAGCGTTTCAGGGCAAGCCCTGCCTGGTCACTGCGGCCACTGCCCCCAGCCCTGCTTCCTTCCCTCATGGTGGGGGTGGTATCACCACCTCTGGACACTGGGACCTTTTCTTTAGGGCCCATCACTCCCAGGTGGGGTAGATCCTACCCCAGAGCCTCCACCACAAGGGTCCCTTGTCCCTGTGGCTACCTGTGACACCAAGACCTCGCTTTGATGGCCCTCAAGGAAGTATTCCCCTCTCCCCACACCCTGAAACTCAGATACCATGATAACCCCAGCCACCCAGGAGAGGAGACATGGGTCCCTAATGCTGCTTTCAAACCCCAATCCAAGACCTAAGAGCTTTACCAAAAGGCCATTAAGTTGCTAACACAGTTTTTAAGCAGACAGACAGGAATAATGGTTTGCAGAAGATTCTTTATCTGAGATTGAATGCCTCAAAGCCATCCAAGAGCCCCAATGTGCCCCAGCAGGCCAAAAAATGTGGTGAGAACATGGCTACTATCCTTCACCAAGAGGGCAGACTGCATTTAAATAGCCAAACAGCACCTACAGAAGTACTCTAAAAACAACACAACCTCTGTAAGAGGTAGCCCAAGGTCTACAACGCTCTCCCCCAGAATAACCAGATTTTAAACATACCCCTCAGAGAAATGGTCCAGTCATTAACAGTAACTGTTTCTCATGTGCATCAGTAAAAGATGTAGTGCTACAGAGACTAAATGGGACTTACAGAAAAGAAGCCATAAATCTTTGTCAGCCTCTCAGAAATGAACACTTAATACAACTAGCTTGGAGTATTTCACTTCTCACTCAGCCGAGGTACCAATTATGGCACCACTATGATAGATTTTAATCATTGTTGTGTTAATGGCTCCCCTGATTTATTTTATCCCCTTTCTGCACTAATGACCTGTACTCAAAGTCTCATGATCAAATACTTCCCCCTCCCAGTTGAATAAAGCAATCTTCTGGATTTTGACCTATAATACTGCTGACCTTTTCAAAGACATATGAAAGGTCTCCAGAGGTTTGGACCTAGAGAAACTTTGGGTCAAAGTACAGTGACAATGCAGCCAGCATTTGTTTCCCTTTTCTTGCCCTTAATTCTACTCCTATGTTCCCTCCATCCCACCATGCCCCCCACCCAGAGCCTTAACTTCCTTACCAGCATGTCAATACCTTCTTTTCATGTTGTAAAATTCAGTATAAAACCAACACATCATTTAGGGCCATTTTGAGTTTGTAGTTGGCACTAATTTAACAGCAGTTTTACAATCTCAAAAAGCAGAACACATTCCATGCCAGTGAGAAACCTCCTCGCTTCTACCAAGCTTGGCTTGCCAAAGCAAGACCAACTACAAATACTCTGCATCTGTACATCCTGCGTGTGATGGAAATACATCACTTAGACAACTCTTGCCAAGCACCAGTGAAGGGGCTCAGTCATGGCACCCAAAGTGATTTGGGTAGCCTGGGTTCCTCCACATGAGACCAAGGGTCATCCAGCAGTGTTAAAAAAGCAGTAAATCAAAACATCTTGAAGTTTCCCCTGTCCTCAGTCAGGGGACTTGCTGCCACAAGACGGTGATGAAGCCAATTCATAAAAGCAGCAGATGATTATATCCCACTCCCTAATCCTCAAGAGCTCACAAAATCCTTCTGACCAAATTCTCCTGGAACCATTTATCAGACAATTTGGCAATCTCTTTGCTGCTCAGAATCTAAAGAAATGGCAGAAGAAAGTCACATACAAGATCTTGCACATTTGCTGCAAGTCAGTAACATGAAAGCAAATAGATTCTGAATAGTTTTTGCCATCATACCCTGAGAAACAGGCAAAAATCACCCAAGCAAGAGCACAGAGGCAACTTCTCTTCTATGCTACTGACTAAAAATAAACAAATAAGCAATCTTTTCTTTCTCTTCTCCCTCCATTTCCATCCCATCAACTACCTATATGTTTTATTTCTAGATTTTTTTAAACATCCTTCCTGCTGTGTACCAAGAACATGGGAATTAAAGCAAAAGCCACTTCCAAAACTTTTTTCCCCTCAGCCAGATGCAGTGGGTTTGAGGCACAGCACATCCCATATCAATCTTTGGACTATCTGGCTAAGCTCAAAAGCTTAGAGGAAAAGTCTTTGATAAATATCCCCAGTGCCCCCTCTGCATGAGAACAGTTATCTTCATAGTGTCATGGTTTAAACCCAGATGGTAACCAAGCCTCACACAGTCACTCGTTCACTTCCCCCCAATCGGATGGGGGAGAGAATCAGAAGGGTAAAAGTGAGAAAACTCTTGGGTTGAGATAAGGACACTTGAATAGGCAAAGTAAAAGCTATGCACACAAGCAAAGCAAAACAAGGAATTTATTCGCTCCTTCCCTTGGGCGGACCATCTACAGGAGAGCAGGGCTCCATCATGCACAACGGTTACTTGGGAAGACAAACACCATCACTCTGAACAAGTCCCCCCTTTCTTTTTTCTTCCCCTAGCTCTACATGCTGAGCATGACACCACAGGATACAGAATATCCCTTGGGTCAGGTGGGATCAGCTGTCCCAGCTGTGTCCCCTCACAACTTTTGCAGCCCCAGTGCCTTCACTGGTGGGCTGGGATGAGAAGCAGAAAAGACCTCGAAGCTGCACAAGCACCAAAATACCCCTGAATTATCGACACTATTTCCAGCACAAATCTCAATCATCACTCCAGCTACTGTGAAGAAATTTAACCCTACCCCAGTCAAAACTAGCACACATATCCAGAAGACCCTAACTGTCCTGCACAACACATCCTCCCTCCATGAGTGGCAAAGTCTTCCTTACAACACAGTTATGTTTGTGACTGGTTTTATCTTTCACAGATCATATAGTGCTGCTGTGACAGCAGGTGCCTTCTGGACTCTGAAGCCCTGCAGAGCTTTGATTATGGAGAAGCACCACCTTATTCCTCATGATCAGGGGCCATTTCAGGGCTGGATCATAGCCGTGGCTGGGTAGGGAATGGTCCCATGAAATACCGCAACACATTTCATGGGGGATTTCGTTTTTACTCTCTGCCTACAACTCTGTGCCATATGGAGAGCTGGCAAAAGGGAGAGGACAGATGTCTGGAGACATTATAGTTACTATGCTAACTGCCTGCGAGTTTATTCATCAAAAGGTGATCACCCTTTGTTCTAGAAAGAATTTAACTTTCTTTGCTGCTTTGAGAGGTTGACAGCAAGTCACTATTACACACTTCTCAAAAGGTACCAAGTGATTTGCAGCCTGATTAAAAGGCATGGTTCCTGACCTGAAATACCAAACATGAAGCAAAATCTACCAAGGCAGAAGAACTAAGAGGTGACAGCAGCAGAAAAGTAGATGAATGGAATATCTCTTAGCAGCCATGCAAGCTTTCTACATAAAACTACACTCACGTACCACACTGGACCAGGCTGGATGTCACAGAGATGCACAGCAAAAGAAGTGCTGTTACACCCAAGAGAAGCTTCTTTTTCTGCATTCAGACAAGAAGGAAGTCTGGAGCACTGCAATAGGCACAACAAAAACATTCCCTCTTTTTAAAACAGGAACCTGGATATGCACGCTATAATAATTAAAAAAACACCAGAGACCATTTTCACTTTCCACCAGCATTTCACAGAGACAGAGCTCCCATGAGATGTCCTTGGATTCAACCTGGATTGCATTTCCTGTGGACTAGGATGAGCATTAAATGCCCAAGTGGTTCTTGCAAATAAGGGAACAAAATAATTTAGAAAATATCTTTCAATATTAAATCTGCTTTTAGAGTTTGCATCCTATAAGCATCACTTCCTGTGAAGGAGTAGCCATTGGCGGTACAAATCTGCAGTCTCACAAGCTGAAGATGAAAGTGAGAATTCAGCTCACAGATGGCCATGAAGCTCAAGCAGTTTGGAGGCACATAAGAGATACAAAAAAATTAATTCACCTTCATCCAACTTCCACTGATGTGAAGCTGATGAGAAGCTACTCTGGCATGACCCTTACCTGAGCATTGGATGGACTGCAATAATGAAATCACAGGCATTTGGTCAGGAAGAAGGGAAAGGTCAACTACCACTTCTCCCTGGGAAGACAGGTTCCAGACAGGACTTTGCAACACTACTTAGCAACAGAGAGGTCTCAGAAAACACACAATACAGTAAGTTGGAAAAAGGGGAAGGAGCCAGTAGCATTTCCCTCAGATTCGCTACCAACACACCTACAATTTGGACAGGCTGGATTGATGGGACAAGGCAGTTGTATGAGGTTCAACAAGAGTAAGTGCCAAGAACTGCACGTGACGCACAACAATCCCATGCAATGCTACAGGCTGGGGAAAACTGTCTGTAAAGCTGACTGGTGGAAAAAGACCTCAAGGTGCTGGTCAACAGCTGCTGAATCTAAGCCAGCAATGAGTCCAGGTGGCCAAGAAGGCCAATGGCATCATGACCTGTATCAGAAATAGTGTGGCCAGATGCAGGACCAGGACAGAGATCGAGCCCCTCTACTTGGCACAGGTGAGGCCACACCTTAAGTAAGGTATCTAGTTCTGCGCTCCGCACTACAAGACATTGAGGTGCTGGATCAAGTCCAGAGAAGGGTAAAAAAGCCCCTTTGCCAGCTTTTTTAGGTGCACCTAAGGGAACTGGGGTTGTTTAGCCTGCAGAAAAGGAGGCTCAGGGGAGACCTTATTGCTCTCTATCACTACCTGAAAGGAGGCTGTAGTGAGGTGGAGATTGGTCTCTTCTCCCAGGTAAGAAGTGAGGCCATCCTATCAAGTTGCACCAGTGGAGGTTTAGACTGGATATTTAGAAAAACTTCTTCACCCAAAGGGTTATTAAGCATTAGAATAGGCTGCTCAGGGAAGTGGAAGAGCCACTACCCCTTGAGGAATTTAAAAAAAAAAAATAAAAATGTGTAGACACAGTTCTAAGGGACATGGTTATGTGGTAGACTTGGAAGTGCTAGTTTTATGGCTGAACTCAATTATATACTTCTTTTCCAACCTAAATGATTCTATGACTCTATACAAACAGGCTTCTCTTCAGCATTGGACACCTATCCACTGTCACCCAACTGTTGTTAAAGGGTTATAAACTTTTATCCAGTCCATGGCTGTAGAAGACAGTGAAATAAAAAGGTTCTCTGTAGAAAGAAACAGCCTTCATTAAGTCAAACTGGTAGGAAGACAGAGAAAAAGGAAAAAAAAAAAAAAAAAGATGAAACAGTCATTCTTTATGTAAGTACCAATGTGTCTTGGCACTTTCTGCAGCACAGAAATGATTGCCCCCCTCCTTGGAAATGGTTATCATTTACAATGGAGGGGGAAAACAACTTGAAACTACGTTCAGGGAAATGAAAGCTGTACAGTTTTAAAGATGAAAAACCCATCATTTGCTAGTCTATCATCTATTTCTTCTAGCATTCAATGAAATTGCCTGTGGTTTTTTTTTTTCCTTTTACCAAAATTTAGGTCAGTCACTGTCCCTCATTCAGTGTCACAGCCGCTCTGAAAATACACATCAAAGCACTACCTGAAAAAGCGAGCTGCCAGACACCACCGCAACACAGGTCAAGCACACAAACATTTTTCTTTTTTGCCTGTATAAAAGGCCTCGCTTATTCCCCACCCTGAACGCAAACCCCAGCCACACGTGAAGTAGCAGATAGAGCAGGAAACCAAAAGCTGCCTCACGAAGCGCTGCTCTCAGCCCGGAGGTGGGAAGCCACTCAGTCACCTCCCACTGCCGCTCACTCCAACAGGCGGAAAGGATGGTCAGGGACACGCTGAGCGACGGCGCTCGCACAAAGACCCCGCTCAACCCTCCCGGCTGCCAGCTCACACAGCCCATAAACACGTCGTGATCTTCCCAAGGCCCTCCGCACAAGAGGGTTGTTAAATAGGTGATTCTCTGAAGGAAAGAACGTGGGAGCAAAACAGAGACTTATGATAATGAACTCTTCACAAGGGCTTTATCTCCGCAGGGGAGGGATTTGTTGGTTTTAAACTCTCAGCCAGTAGATGATGAAACACCTCTCCCCGGGGTTTACTGACCAACAGTAAACAGCGTGCAGGTACGCCTGCATAATTTTTTAAGCTACTTCGACACAGGTTTAAAGGAACCCAACACAGATTTGCACCTAACACAGCAACAACAGAGTAACCCAACTTCATGACTTTTCTTACCTGCTGCAATGCCTCCACTCACCTACTTATAATATATGCACATAGAAGCATGAACCACGGGACTGGAACAAAAAACAAACAAACAAATATATATAAAAAAGGAAAAATAGTGGGGTGAATGCAATCTAAGTTACTGTCATTCTCTGTGCTTTCTCCACAGTGCTATCCTCCCTAATGCACCAGAATCGTTTCTGTTACGCACACACCCCCTTAAGTACTGGCTAGATTATTTTTTTATCTTCTTAGTGTAGAGAAAGGGGCATGTCTCCCCTTACCAGAATGCTGTCTGATTATTTTTTTCCCCACTCTATAGCTCAGAGACAAAATCTGAAGCTGCAATTCTCATGCAGTAATGGAACTGAAGGAACTGAGATTTCAAGAAAGATACAAAATACAGAAAGTTTCACAATGAAATTGCTGGAAGAGGCAATTCTGAACAGTGGTTTTCAGCAGGTTGTGCTACCAGCAGACACTGCTCCCACATGAAAAGGGACAAAACCTTTACCCCAGTTGCCATCCTCTCACAAGCATATTATGAAGAAAAACTGATCTCCTGCAACAAAGCTGGAAAAACCCTCTGCTCACTTAAGAAGCAGCTCATTAAACTGTGCTCAAGGCCAAAACAGCCAATACCCCCACATATACCACAAAACTACCTTAGACAGGCAAGGATTTAGCCTTAGCAGACATTCTTTCATCATTTTAAAGTGCTGTGTTATGGCCTCATCCAAACTCCACACCATTACAATAGAGAAGTATGGATGAATATTAATAAATGGGGAACTGACACCTAGCTGCAAACACAAAACATTATCTTGGACACTGGGAGTTTTCTTAATTAGAGTAATAAATTCTAACAGAGAAAGCCCTATTTGCGGAGACCAAATTGCTTCTACTATGATTGAAGAATGTGGAAGTCAGGCCAAAACAACACTGGAAATGGCCTGGAAGCAGAAACACAGCTCTGCCCTTGACAGCAACTTGCTCATAAACCCAGCATTATCACTGCACTGTCCCAAATAGATTGTTTCAGAACAGAGTATCTTATATCGCGTTCCCTAGTAAATCTAGACAAACACTTAATTCTACAGTAAGCAAGACACAGCTCTTACAGGGCGAAAAGCTACCTGAAACTGTTCTTATCGGAAAACAGCAAATGTGTGTCCATAGACCAAGGTGTACCAGGACAGGTTCTCACCTGATTCATGGGCAAATTACTGTATCTTAGCTGCAGGTACAGCCTCGAAGAGAAAGCACACCTTAAATTTCTGAATCAAAAACTGCAATATCCTAAGCTGGTCTCCTTCCCTGCAGGTCTATGTCCTCCAATAGGTTATTTTGGTTAACTGAAAGAGAAACAGCTCTTGTGTATCTGGCTATCAGTCAGCTGCAGCTTCTGTGTATTACTACTAATAAAAATGTTCTATAAAAATATTACAGATTCCCAAACATAAAACCTCCCACAGATCTAAATAGCAACCATGCACCTTATTCTTTGTTAAA
Source organism: Pachyramphus minor (assembly GCA_013397135.1). Taxonomy (NCBI): domain Eukaryota; kingdom Metazoa; phylum Chordata; class Aves; order Passeriformes; family Tyrannidae; genus Pachyramphus; species Pachyramphus minor. The sequence continues at coordinate 899,149 of VYXB01005247.1, read as the reverse complement.
AAAAAAAACAACCACAAACCAAAAATACAGTATAATATCACATTTAGAAGTCTTTTGGGAGAGAAAGTGAGTACTCAAAGCAGGTACACACTGCTGCCCTACATCCTATGCGTCCAAAAAGTTTGCATTTTGCTGCAAGTAACTACAGGACCAAAAGCAGCCCTGAGCAACCAGTGACAAAGCACCTTAAATAAAGCACTGAAGTTTCAACACCAAAGATGAGGGGAGAAGAAACCAAACAGCAAACCAAACCAAACAAATAAACAAAAAACCCAAAACAAAACAAAAAAACCCCAACAAACAAAAAAACAAACAAACAAACAAAACCAGAAAATACAGATAAGATTATTTGTAGGAAGCACAGGGATAATAGCCAGAGAAGCCAGACCCCAGCACTGCCCACCCTCAGACATGCTGCTTGCACAAGGATTGTTGGAGGCCATGCTAAGGGGAGAACAGGCAAAGGATGACATGGTTTTCTTCCAAGAGATGAAGAGCTATAGCAACATGAACTTGAGTGCAAGCAAGGCTAGGAATAACAACAATGCTTGTGACTATCTAAAATGCAGGCTACAGGAATACAGAGAGAAGCAGCTTGGAAAATAAAAGAATTGTGACACGGTAGAGGTTAAAAATGGATAACGTACAGTCTTTCCTAGCTGTAAAAAACAATAACCATATCCAAAGTGCCAGGAAAGTAATTCTCCATCAATTACATATTCTAAAACAAGGCAGCAAGGTACATAATGGTTTTGAAGATAGAAATACAGGAAAAATTAAGGGAATTGTGGCAGACAGAGGAAATTACTGGCTCTCAACTAATCCACTAGATTACAGCTCCTCTTCGTCCACAGACACCTTGCTTTGAGTTTATTCCTTGTTCAGATTGCCTTCCAGTATTTCTGCTCCATTTTTAAGCCCCTCATGACACACGCACTGCCAGAATCCTACTGATTTCAACAAAATGATATGTGGAATAAGAGGGGAAGGTCAGTGCTGCCAGAGCCTCAATTTTGGGAACCTTCCAGAGGGAACCACAGCTACACCAAATTTCTTCCTGCTTGTGCCAGTCAGGTTGTTAAAAGCACTGCCTGTGTTTGTACCATGTTATAAGGCCCCTCTGAGAGGGGAAAAGACAGGTCAACGGGATCGTTTAATTTGGACTCAATAGCTACAGAAGAGAGCAACCCTGCTGGAATCTGTTCATTCTTGGGAGCTGAGTTACGGTCACCATTATTTCAGTCCCCAGAGAGCTCAGCAGGCCAGAATACAAATTAAAAGATTATAAATAGCACCGAGCAGGGGTTTTTGTTACCATCTCTGAGGCAGCGCTGTGCTGACCCGCATTCAGGTTTCACCATGAATCTGAAATTCAGCTCAGGCCCCCAAGAAAAGTTCAGGGAAGTGTCAGCACCATTCCAGTGACAGCTGTGACTTGGGATAACCCCCTTGCTTTTCTCTCACGGTGCCAGAGAAGTATTTACAACTTCGATTTGAAGCCAGAGGTAAGTAGATGATTTTGTGCAGTCGTAAACAAAGTCTTGATGTCCACAGAAAGCATTCAGAGCACCAAATCAGAGTTCTCCAACGGCAGAGAGGAGGCATATGATCCCAAACCCATACACATACACAAGCTTCAAGCTCCCTTTCTCCAAGTGAAACTTCATACCAAATCGACGTGCTTGACATATCCCAACAGAAATAAAGCTCTTTTTTTACCCTACTTGGTGAGAAGTTGCATGGAATGGTGGGGGGCAAGGCAAGGAGCTGAGATTTGAGAGCCTGTGTTCTGCTTATGTCTCTGCAACTCATCTGTGATATGGTCTTGTTCAGCCTCCCTAACATACTCATGCTAAAGCTTTTATATTTGGGTTAATGTCACTTTTCTAATGGAGACTACATTTTAGTTTGCTCATAAGCCTCAAACTGACTTCCTGATCTTTCAGAAAAGGACTTGGGACCATCAAAATAGTCCTAATGTACTATGAGTGAAATATTTGTGTGTTTGCGTGCCTTCCAGTTGCAAACCAAAATGTCTTGCCTGGAATAATTTCAGCTGAATGAAGATTTCAACCCTGGCTCAGAGCCCCCAGCCGTAGGTGGTATAACATCAAGTAGCCAGAATCTTCTACCTCAAAGAGCTCAAAATTTCCATATAAAACAGCTGATGGCAGGACACCAAACAAACTCCAGTGACTAATTCTGCCTCCACACGAGTAGAAGTCATCAGAATAATGGACCGTTTTCGTGACTGGGCTCTTCACAGTCCCGACTCATTTCAAGTATGACAAGCATCAGGATAGCAGTTTTGAATTCATGACCTTGAACCCATCACTTTCTAGCAAGAGCAAGATGGCTGAAGCCTTATCAGTTTTTAGGTATGACAAATGCTAAAAACAGACCTCTTAATGCAGTGTTTTCCAGATCAGAGAGGAAGGTTTCTGCTTTTGATATTCCCCTCCGGAGTTTTTTCAGAAGAGCTGTGAAAAGTGACTGGTCTGAACAAAGGAATCCTTCACAATTATCTAGAAGCCTTTAGAAAAGGCTGATGTTAAATGTCACATTTTATGCTGCTATCTCACAGGCCTCAAGGAAGAACAGAGCTTATGTCAGAGTTTGTATTTGTTTTTCCCTCGGCAGAGAGGCATACTTCAGTGGGAAAGCTTCTCCCAGAAAGATACATTTCTTAAGCGAGATAGCAATATGAGAAGGAGAATGTTTTGAAGATCACTCTCCCCCTTTTAATTACAGAGTTTTAATATATCACTTGGGGTAATAAGACCTGATTGTTCCACCAGTATTCAAGCTGACCTGGGTTTAGCACTCAGCTCTCGCCAAAACTCATGCGGATTCAGAAAATCAAGGTGCTGAATGCAAGCAAAGACTGCAGAATCTGGCTCAAAAGAGGCAATCTGTGCCAGCCTCTCATCTCTACACACACCATTAGATAATAACACCACCACCACTGGCATCCTTCTCAAAGATGTCCAATCCCTGCTTACTAACACCAATGCTCTGGGAGGCATCTCTGCTGAGCAAGGATTTAAAACCTCCCAGTTCTCTGGCGCTCACCATCTCTCTCCTTCCCCACCACCTCCAAGGAGTCGGCGTCACTCCACACAGATGCTCAGTACCTGCCCTGCTCCTGTTGCTGTCTTTCCACCTGGGCTGCTGTTATCTAACCTTGCCCACAGGACCAGTGACTAATCTACCCGTTTGCAAACACCACCAGACTTGCAGCCCTTCCCACAGGCCTTTACCAGAGTATTTTAGGAAACGGTTTGCACAGATGGCAGCAGGTTGCTGGAAAACCGTTTAATCCTCCTCCATGTGCTTTGGAGACAGCATTATTCTTAGAGCTGGCAGCACTGTCTTGATCTGTTGTACCAAACTACAGATGTATCAGCCTTTGCATTATTAGACACTGGCAGTTTGCTCCAAAGGAAAGAAAAAAGAAAAAAAAAACACCACAAAACCAAAAGCCCCACAACAGAACAGTGCCAAGGCACTCTTACTAAGCATTGGTCAGTATGAGCATGCACCCCTCTGCAGGAATGCCAGAAGAGTCCTGGGACCAGCAGAGATGGGATTACACCCAATTGCCAAGAGCTGGTTTGCAGCTATCCCTTCCAGACACACTCCTACAGACAGAAACAAACACAAGGGGTACCAGAGCAACAGTGCTCACACACCTGCACCCCATAATCAGTCCTGCAGGGAACTGCCACTGGTCATCTAGGGACAAGTCCCATTCTGCCATCACCCCAGCTGGCCTGGGGAGAAGGTAAGCCTCCTCTGCTCTCCAAACCACCCAAAACCCACTTGAAGAACACCAGATGGATATCAGCAAGGGACTGGACCCCACCCTGTAGCAAGAGCATATGCAGATTTCCAAAGCCCAATTTTTTCCCCTCAGCTCGGACACTATGTCACATGGCTTATGATATTTTTGCTACCTAGGGATGCATCTCAACACTCCAAACCATCAGGAGATAAGAGCAAAATATTGATGCCCATGCAAAACTATACTGTATCTCTTTTTCTCCTGGGGATTGACTACCACTGTCCAAATATACAACATGCCCCATAACCAAACAAAAATCAATAAAGCAAATCGCCTTCCAAAGAGGACATTCACCCACAAAGCATCTTCATCATCCTGAATTCAGAGACAGGCAGAGTAAGTGTTGGAGATACAACATGAAACGGACAGAAACACAATATTTTTAAAACTGGGTTAAGTGAATTGGAGGTAAGTACAGTCTGTTCAACACAGCAAAAACCACATTTCTTTCAAGAGGATCCTCAAGTCAGCTGCCTGAGATGCTACACCTGGGCCAAGCCACCTAGAGCAGTCTGCCATGAAAAGATGAGAGGATCAGAAAGCAACAGCATAAGGAAGCAGTTATGACAGAACAAAATGTCATGGTGCAAACCCTGGACATGTCTTAATTTAATAAAGTTAAATTTATTTCTTTTTATTTAACAAAACAAACTTCCTGCCCTAAAAGTCAGAGGGCCCAGCATAGAAAGACATGCCTAGGAACTCAGATGACTCACACCATCTAACTAGGGGGGTACATGCATATAAAAGCACATCTGGCTGAGCTGCCTTCTTAGGCATCGCAGCCAAAAAAAAAAATTGCAAATCTCTGTGTAATTACAGAACAAAACTTTCTAACAAAGAGAAAAGGGGAAAATGAAGCAGAGACTACATTGAAAATACTGCTTTAGAAAATAGGCTTTTTCTTTCCAGTCAGGCCTGTCCCATCACTGCTTCTACCTGGCAGAGCATCCAGTGATGGCAGAGAATTTAGGATAGGGCCCATATATTGGAGTGATTTTGTCAGCTTTTAAAGTGGAAAAAAGATACACGCAACTTGTTTCAATTTCTAGGCTTTAAATAAGATAAACTACCTACTTCCAAAAATGTCTGTGCTTTGAGGCTCCTGCATATTTCTGTCAAAGGTGCAACTAATACATATCGGCATACCTGATTCAAGCACCAGAAAGAGTGACAAGGGAGCCTTGTCCTGTCACAGATGTACTGCTATTGCTGCCATAACAGACTTGATCAAAAGTAGGTCTCGTGCTACAATTATAATTACAATTTACAATACTAGCACGTTTGTATTTCAGACTTTCAATATGCTTAAAAGTGCTACAGGAACAATTTTCCAAATTAATCCCACCTTTAAAGGTGTTTAAGTGATGGAGAAGCCTAATTTTCAATTTTTTTTAGTGGAACTACCAGTCCTGGCAGGCATGCAGTCACAAACTGAAGGTGTGAGGCAGAGACATCAGATCCTCTCCTGAACTGCCTGCAGCCACTGCCATTGTCTGCTCAGAGCTCACCTTCATGTGCTGGTCTAAGAGCTACAATGCCCCTGGGGCCAGCTTGCAGGTAGAGCTGGTACCCCAGCCTCACAGGCATCAGTGCCATCAGAGGGATAAAAGAGGAGATCATCTTTATAACCCATAAAACATAAACCCATAAAAACTCACATTTAAAAAGGAAAGAAAAAAAGAAAGAAGAAATAACAAAAATCCCAGGCTGGTTCCTAGATTACCTGGGCAGCATCCAGAAAGCTGTTTCATGTACCCTAGTGATACACCCTTGGTAGCTAATTATCTTCTGCAATTTCCTGCCTTCTTAGTGTTCAAAAGCATTCCACTTTGGGCTAAGAGCATGACATTGACGTATACAGTACAATCTCCTTGTTGTGTAGGTAGTGGTGACAAATTTTACAGTACTACCTAGTACCTCTGCTCACACACAGTACCTCAGGCTCATTTCTCCGGCAGCACCACCTATTCTTTTACTAGAAACTTCTTGCATATTTCTGTTGACAGTCTTTGAGGCACAGCCAGGTCACCAAGATTAATCTGATCATTTGATTTTCATGATTAATTATCTCCTGATAAGCAGCTTTTCCCCTACCTTCTGCAAGAGTAGTTATTGCCCAGCCCTGCCCTTAATTCATCACATCAAATTTGATCTCTTTTATCAAACTTTGACATGTTGAGGGTAAAGTCACAAGTGAGCTCTGCCTTGCTGCACATCAGCTAAGCTTGGGGACACAGCAGCTGAGATGGAGAACTGACAGTCTGCCTTGAAATTAGTTCCAGAGTCAGCCCATGGCCACAGGAAGACATCTCGTGCTACAAGGAGAGATGCTCACATTAGCTGAATTTCCTGAACCCCTTGTCATAGCACTGGTGAAGAGATGATGAGAAGAAACAAATACAACCTCCTGTTCTCTAAAAGGATAAAGTCCTCTTCTTTCTCTTTCCACCTCCCTGATTCAGAGCCTAAGGGATGCTGCTTCCAATACCACCTTGCTGTTCTGCGCCTTCAAAGTGCCACTGAACCCTCGCTCTGGTGACAAAAGAAGAAATTGCCAGCAGGGATTATAGCGCAGACAGCAGTGGCCACAAACAACCTAATTTTCCCTAGAGGCAGGCTGTGTATGCTTTTTGTTGTTCAGAGCTATGTGCAAGGAACTGGATATTTGCAAATAAAAGGAGATTAGGACAAGACATTAATCCAGCATCTGCTGCTCATTCATGCCGTCCCCTGAAAGAGAACCCAGATACAACAATTAAATCATAACACAGTTCTGAGCTGCTGGCAAATAAAATCCTCTTCTTAGAAGATGGTAATTAACAGACACACAAAGTTGTGATATTACTTTTCATACCAACTAAGCCTTAAGATGGCCATAAAACATGGAGTTGTTAGGAAAACAAAGCAAGATTCTCTTTGGGGAAGGGCAACTTCCTCTCAGCTGTGCCCACCCATGCACTAAGCCCCAGCAGATAAGATTCAGTACGGTCAGGAACAGGGTGGAAGCAGAAATGGTAACAGCTTGTCCCGAAACCCTTGTTCTCAGAAAGGCCTAACTTCTTGAAGCCTACCAAAATAGCACAACAGGGATATTGTTCCCAGAGTTGGATGGCAAAGACTTCTGCTACCGTTTGGAATAATTTCTGCTGTCAGATGGAAAGGCACAGCAACAAATGGCATGCACAGCTTTTACAAAAAGCTCTGCTCTGGGCACCACAACACAGGAGAGGCAAGACCATCAACCCAGCAAGCTCACTTCTACTTTTTATTTGTTTTCTTCATATCCACAGTAGCTATGCAGCTGTCAGTGCTGCTTTTCTGAGAGGCAGAGAAAGACAAAAAAAAAAAAGGAGAAAAAATAATTTAAGCTTGGGGAAAAACATCTAGTTCAGAAACACAGATGAAAAGCATTTCATCTCTGCATATTGTCTGTTTTTCTACCAGCAGCTCCTTTTCACAGAGGATTTTGCCTGACAGAGCTGATAGGAGCTCACCGCTGCTCAGATTTTGGGTTTGATACCTTTCAGATGTAGCTGGCGCATTTGGCGTTCAAAGGCATCATACACGTGGCACCACCTGCATCTTATGCCTTGGGAATCAAGAGCACGTTTCACATTACAAACACAGGCTGTCTACCACTGCCATCTGATGCTTTCTATTAAGCACTCTTTCAGCTTAATTTCATTTACTTTAAGATGGAAAAAGATGGTTCATTAGAGGTACTTCCCACATCCTACTTAAAACAGTGATGAGCTGACACACATTTTCATAGATCCAGGTCTCATTGCATAAAGATGCAGGTCTTTAGCAGACAGCAAGCCAGCCCAGTAAGAGCTGCCTTACAGTGCCATGTAGGTCCCTATTCACAACATCTCTGCAACCTGGAGTATTTCACCTTCCTAGTGCAGGAGGATCCTGTGCTCAGCAAACCAAACCTTCTGGCCAGTGGAATTCATTTCAGTTACCTCTTGGGGAAAAAAGCAAAACAAAACAAAACAACCAAAGGCTGTTTGTTTTTCAGGTGAAAATTTAGGTCACATTTCAGATGAAAGACCTGGACAGTTAGAAAGGACACTCAGGTAGTACATCAGAGGAAACAGTAGTAATTTCTGGAAGACATGTGAAGGGGTTTTAAGAATCTAAGTTTCAAATATGTGGATGAGCCCATAGTTCGTGTCAACCAGTCCCATCAGACCACACTAACCAGGGGAAGGGCACACAGATCCAGCCTAATGGGGTGATTCCCACTGGTGACACACACTGGGGAGACATGCATGATAGCCATGAGAGAAGCTTGGGAGCAGGGATGGTTGTGAATGAGTGCCCCCTGTTCTGCAAGTGGTGTCTCACAGGTCCATATGTGACAGACCCCTCACGCCCAGGCCCAAGGTTTAGCCAGGCTGTGAGGTGTCATGCCACTACCTGCACCAGTAGGGTTGGAACTAAATGGTCTTTAAGGTCCCTTTCAATCCAAACCATTCTAAAAAACCCACACCCACTCAGGAGCCGTTTTGGCCCATTATTACTCAGCCCCAGTCCTCCTCCATTCAGAGTTATACCACCCAGCAGCTCCAGCCTCCACAGCCCAGCCACAATCTGCCTTTTAGGAGAGTGATGCTTCTTTCTTTTCTTTGAACCTATCCCACAGCTGAAAAACCCTTTAATTCCCCTTTGGAACAGTGAAACAGCCTAAGTGCCTTATGAGATGAAACAGGGTCCAGGATATCAGCATTCAAAGAAAAACAGGTATCTACAGCAGAGCATATCTCTCACAGATGCAAAGACTGCAAGGAGATAGGCTTGCTCCAGCCTGGTGTGGCCGCCCCCTCCAAGATGACTACTAAGTGAGTTGGCTGCAACTCCTGGAGAAGCTGTCCTCATGACACACCACCACTTCCCACCTCCCTCTTCCAGTGCTGTGAAACCAGCCCAAGCATCACTCAACACAAGCAACCTTTTGGCATCCAACTGGCATTAAACCCACCCTTGTGTTGTCATGCCATTAGTTTAAATCAGTGTTACAGCCAGTTCTCCGATCGATGAAATACAGAAACATGACTGCAGGAAGGAATTAGCATCTGTAATCCCATGATTACATAAATCCCTTTGGTCAATCAGTTATTAATGGCTGTTATATTTATTGGGGTTTATAGCAGGCCTACAGACCTGAGCCATTAGAAGTAGGCACCAAAAAAGACATTGTAAAAAAAGCTATTTGATTACTGACTCCTCACAGTAAGTGCTGACAGAATACAAATTTGGCTCGCTCTCCCTCCTGTTAGCAAGCCTGCTAATGAGCTTGCCAATTAAGAGCCAATCTGAAGACCTTGGAGGGGAAGCTGTCAAGAACATGAACTCCCATGCCACTGAGGAGCAGCTGCAGGACTAGCGTCGAGGGCCACCTTCAGTACTTCTTGCTGACGCCACCCGCTGATGCCTTTAGCTCCCACAACTCATTCCGCTCACCCAGGAAACACAAACACTTGTCACACATGCATATTATGGCTTCTAAGGCATGGACATCAGAAACAAACACTAAAGAGTAAAGCTAAAGAGTAATAAAACCTCCCTTGCTCCTTATCATTGCAGAGGCTTTACTAAGTCAAATGCTAGTACTACTGTGAATGTAGCAAAGCTTTAAAATAATAATAATGAAAGAAAAAAGTTGCTAATTATACATCATAGTATCTATTAAATTATTCTGGGACACATTTCATATTTTTGCACTTGTGTGTTTCTATTTAAGGAGTCAAGGCAAGAGAATTTGGGCTCCTAACTCCCTTTGGATATCTCTGTGCACGTTCCTCCTCTCATCAGCAATTAACTTAATGCAGTTCATGAAAGGAAAGGCCAAAGCATAAATCCTACACGAGTCCAAAATCTCTGGAAACAAAACTTCATGGCTTACAGTGTGGCCAGCTGCGGGGACATACAACGCACTTCAGCCACAGCTCGTGCCACCACACAACTACACAAGGTAAAAAGCATACAAGGGCTGTGAGCCTCTCACACCTCAGCCAGATCTTTCCATTTCCATTACACCCTACCTTGGCCTGTCATTTAAGCAGAAAATTTCATTTCAGAACCACTCAACGCTGTACTTTGTTGTATTCTTCTTCCTACCCAGTCATCGAGTGGGTAACTAACAGTGGCATTTCCAACAGAGAACTGTAACCAACACACTTCACCACTGGAATACCCCCCCAGTGACTGCTTGCACCCAAGGGACTGTCAGGAAGCAAACAGGAACTGGATTCCTGGTCCAGGTTTTCTTCTGGAGTTACCTGTCCTCCATTTAATTCACGACACCACACAATAAGTAACCCTCTGGAAATAACCATTAGCAGAAAGCCCTGTTACCAAAATAAAGAAATGGCATAGTTTCTCTGAAACCATATCATTCTGCTGAAACTAATTATGAAAAAGCTGTTGCTTAATGAAAGTTTGCTTTAATATGACTTATGCGATTCATAAGTTTGCTTTGGACAGCATCCAGGTTTTTTAAATTAAATATTAGCAGCCTGTTAGCCTATCAAACAAACCTAAGCATGTCAAGTTAGTATTTTAATAGTGTTTTTTCTTCTCCTCCCAGCCTAGGTTTGGCTTCCTAATTGACTCGCTGCTTTAAAGTCAGTAAACTCAGAAGTCTGAGAAGAAGATGTCACACTTTAATGGTTTAGGAGTGCATGGTTTGTCTGGGTGATTGATGGATCAAATGTGTGCTGAGGAATGCCGCAATGTTTCTTTCATCATCTCGGCTTCTCATGAGGCTGACAACTGGACTATCTCTAAACTTCTTTGCTGCTAGCAACAATAATAAAATTATCTCATTCATTATAAATGTAAAATCCACCTTACCGTCCTGAAGGGATGTTATTGAACTAACATTACTGTGTGAGCACAGACAAAGGTATATGTGAGAATTTATCACCTAGGATGCGACTGAATATATGCACCAGGAATGCTGGGTTCTCTCTGGCTCATTACACTCCTCTCTGGTTATTGCCAGCCCCAACCTGTTTGGCGAATGAGATACAGAAGAGATGCGACAGTGAAAGGTCCTTCAAAAACTCAGGCGATAAACAGGATAACATTCACAGATGAACGGTAAGGAAAGGCTGACACGTTAATCGAGGGTTGCATGTCTGACAAAAGGTACAAATACAGATGGAGAGCCTTATTAAAGCAATATTAAATAATTTTCAGTGTGTGTTTAAAGCGTAATTATTTACTTTCAATCCTACCTAATCAAGTAAAGGACTGAAGCGTTTCTGATCTCAAGATGAGTGTTGAAAGGTAGAAAAGGCTTTAAAATAATATGTATGCTCCTCAAAGTGACTAATATAGACTACACATATATTCATATACCTGTATCAAGTTCTCCAGTGCAAGAACAAGTATTTCTGACTTCAGGCCCTGCCAGTGGCATGTGAAAGTCAGGCAGGTTCTCTAAAGCGCTGACATCACATTTATTAAATGTTTTACATATAAAGCTTAGTTAACAAATCCGCTGACAATGCACAAGCCAGAATAAAAGCCTGCTCCCTCTGCAGAGCAGGGTGGCTCTCCCAGATTGAATGCGAGCCAGAAAAGGTGTTGAAACTCACTGAGGTCAGGTAAGGGGGCTGGTACAAATATGCATACCATTAGGGCAAATCTGCCCAGTGTGTCCCAGAAAGAGAAGACTGCAAGAAATCTCTCAGGATGCAGAGTCCAATGCACTCAAGCATAAGCAATCAGTGGAAGAATGAATGGGGCAGGAGGGATCAAGAGCACTGCCAATACCCTCCAGCCCTGAAATAGTAGAGGATTTGTTAAATCCCAGGGAGCAGCCCTGGCTCTATTCGGCAAAGGAGGATAAAGCAAAGCCCTGGCAGTGCTGGCAAGGAGGGGGTGATACTCCACTTCCCCTCCCCAGATTTGGGGAGGATAACTCAAGGTGACAAGCAGAGCTGAGTGGCAGGTCCCCAAAATTTTTTTGCTCTCACAAGGAGCCACTGGTCTCCCCACAGCTGAGGCACATGGGGTTTAGCAGGACCTAACTTGCATTTCAGTCCCTGCACAAAGTGTCTCTTTCTGATGTTTGTCAAGCATTTGTCTTCACTACTCCACAGCTCTTTTCAAGTCTACTGCAAGCCTAAATCGGGATGCTGGATGCTTTATCCCATAAAATCCTTTCTGTCCTGCCTCAAACGAGCCTCATTTCATTGTAGTAGCTGTCTCTTGTTCTTTTTTTTTTTCATACCGTCCATGGAAATGAAAAGATGCTGTGCTATATCCAGTATTGTGCTGACTGTATTATATACCAGCAGTGAGGTGGACCTGCAGGCACCAGCTGTGATTTCTCCTCTGCTCTCCACACTTCTAACTTGTATGACCACTCTTGTGTATCTTTGCATTTTAGACATACCACTGAGACTGCTCATTTATCTAGAAGTCATCCTCACCACAATGACAAGTCAGGAACACCGATTCCCCTCTTGCTCTATAGAGAGGTAGAGAAAATGAAGCAGTGGTAACACAAACATTGCCTGAATAGGCAGGTACATGCCTCAGCTTAGTAAGAGTCAAGACCAGGGCCACCCAAAAGCATAGTCTCCCCTCTTATTTGGGTGGAGGGGAGATCAATCACACCTGTGTCCACACTGCAGCACTCATGACATTCCACGGGACAACCTGCAAATAAAGCAGTCACATCCAAGGAGAGCTTTGCTGGCTGGCCCCAGCCAGGGCCATTTGCAGGACAGTCGTGCTTTCCTTTGTTCCCCCTCTTTTTTCTTCAAACCTTCCTGGTGTTGCCTCCCTTCCCCCTCCCATGCTCTGGCAAGGATGCTGAATGCTGATGAGACAATACTTGATCCATCTTCAAGCACTTATTTTCGGGCAATTAACTTGGCATCATAGAAGCACTTAAGAAACCTGGCTTTCCGGAGTGGGAGACAACTGACTAAAAAGCTAAGCAAGGTAGTAAATTATTGTCAAATGACTAAAAAAGAACAGGAAGGGGGGAGAGGGGGGGGTTGGAAGAGAAACTAACACTTTGATAGAAGACGTTTGCTGCTGTCAGGCCAAATCTGAGATATGACAAAAAAAGCCAATCTAACAGTTTGAGAAACTATTAGCCTAAGTCCAATACTGGCCGCTATCAATTCTGTCTAAAACAATTGAGCTTTGCCATTCAAGGGTGGATGCTTTCTTTTCTGACATCTCCTGATTGTATGTCATCAATTCATCCTTGGAAAAATTAGCCAAGGCAAAGCATCTATCTAGTTAGGTAGCGCACATTACTTCAATGTTCAAAAGCTTACCAATCACCATGTGGTCTTTCAACACTAAATATGCCTACTAAAATATCTTTTTTTCTACTTTCAGAAGCAGTAATTTACACATTAACAACATTTTACTGATTTACCTGGTCTTAAATTCAATTCAGGGGAGCAGAACCACAAGCAATTAATTCGATTTTTCATAAACCAGAAATTTCCAAGTCTTGCTTGTGACATTATTTTCCTGTCCCCAAAGTAACACTTCAAAGATGCATTTGCCTTTTATCCCCCAGATGCCAACATCAAGAATAGAGCATGAAAAAAAGCCAGTCTGGTACTGCCTCAGCAGTCCCCCTCTACTGGGCACCTGAGTGTTCCTTACATTCCCTACCTGGCTTTGGGAACAGTGGGGATTTTTTGTAGATCAGAAACATGTTGATTTTGCAGGCACAGCTTCAGATTTAAAGGGAATAAATAAATATCAGTCTTCCTATGCATGGCTTACCTTCCACATTTTTCAGTGGATCTCACTGCAGACCCCTACATCTACAAGAAGCCTACAGACACCTGCATAATAAGTTCTTCAACTTCCAGGTTAACCTACTGGCTATTCCAGCTACCTTCTCACCTTGTATGTGTACTGCTGCCATCAGTGAGCAATGTCCTGGAGCTGCAACTCCATACCAGCACTTTGCTGGCACAGGGGTCAGGGCTGCTTTCAGGAACAAAGGGGAAGAATCTAAAGACAGATAATAAGGGAAAGAAATTCCCCTATTCCCCATGCTCTCCAAACCAAAATTTAACTGTTTCCTTCTGTCTCACTGAATTGACATAATGATATATGAAAGTCCACAAGGTCCATACAGGAAAAAAAGCCAGACCACTCTTCTGTCCACCAACTCACACAAGGAAGCAGGGATATCAAACACCCAGATTTATTCCCCTGAACTACTCAGCATCATAAATCAAGCCCTCCCACCTTATATAAACACATCACAGCTCTTGCACAATAGCATCCTGCTAGCACACATTTACATTATTCCCTCAAATGAAAAAAAAAAATAAAAATCCATGAAACACTATCTGTGCAATCCTCTTAGATGAGTTTAAAGTAAACAACCCCAAAATAAAGGCAGGCAATATCCCTAAGAGGCAATACCTTTAAAGCAGGCAGTTCAAGTGGGGCACACAGCACTTCCAGGGTACAGGAGCAAACACATTCACAACCCTCTATGCAATATAACATATAACAAACCCAAAGTCAGGGCCTGTAAGAGATGGAGACCAATCCAAACAACCCTTCTTTGCCAATCTGCTTGTTTCTTTCTACAAATAAACACCCTACTACCACCTAGTATGAGCTACTGTCACTGCAGATACAACAGGGGACAAATTCTGGAAGTACCTGGCTTGTTTTCACCAAGAAATTAGTTTTATGGGTAAACAGGAACACTTAGATCAAGGCTGAGTTATCAGTTGCACAATAAGCAGCTGAACAGTGTTCAGGAGGCACTGCTACACCCTTTAGTTCCCTCCTGCATTGCAACCTGCCCCAGTCCTGCTTCCCAGGATATCTAACACACAGGTTCTGCTGCTGTGAAACACTTCGTGATACAGCAGGATGGTCAGAGTTTATCTATCAGTTCTCAATGCTGGAAAATAAAAATTACTCGCTCTCCTGGACTTCCCTCACACTCCTGGGCATGTTCTCATCCTATGGTTTAACTGAGAACACTACATGCTTCAGACACAATAGCAAACGAAACAACAAGCTACTTTTAAACATCTATTATGTCTTGATTCAAACCGCCGTCCTAGGCTTATCTTCAAACAGCACCTACAGTGGAAGCCTAGCCCAGAGCACTTGGATGGCACAACCATTTAGCCATAGCTCTCCACACACTTTTCCGGACTCAAGTAATCCAGGGTCTTGAAATTAAGCAACACAGAATTTTGCATGCAAGTCCTTCCAAAACTAACTGTCTTCATTAGCACCAATCCAGCTGCAAAAATATTTGTCAAAGCTTCATTAATGCCAAATGGGCCCTGCAAGCACACAGATTTTGTTAAGAGAACCCGAGATACTTAAAAGGTAGGGTGGGCTTCCCTCTCCTGTTTTGGTTTTCTTGGCCCTGCCATCTTTCCCTGAAGTTCAAAAGCTGGCAACAATTTACAACAAATTACTGCGTAGAAGGTATGCACATACATATGCGCTCGTGCACGCACACAAGCCAGAGAAGCCAGTAAGGCTCTTTTAGGAAAAGAATACTCCTGCAAGAGTCTGGACTTAAGGCTTGATGGTTGGGGGCGGGAGGGGAAAATCAGTCAGTTGCCAACAAAAGTCTCAGGCAAAAGATTACATCCAGGCAGATGTTTCTCCAGAAAGAACACAGCAACCACTGTATTCCAAAAGGGAATCAAGTTTGGAAGTGCTTTGATCTCCCTGTCCTGGAATCCCAGGGAGCACCCAGCCTATAGACTAGAGCCCCTCTGTATACCAATTCTATCTTGCTATTGCCCCAAAGGGGGGAAGCAAGGGATTTTAGGCCTGGTCTTTAGCACTTCAGGGCTTTAAAACAAGCACCATTCAGGAAAGCAGCACAAGATAGTTTACCTTGTGATATTTATATCATTAAGGTAGTAATCACCCTACAAACTCCTCTACCTACATGTGCCAAAAAACTCTCTCAACTTTCTATCATGGGTTTGCCACAGGGCTAAGCAAGAAAATATTTCTTTACTGCCTTTCTTAAAGTCCAGCAGACAACACTAAGCCATGCTTTTCTCTCCTCTGTTCATGCCTATACCCACACCATAGTCTGTGCTTACACATGTGATGTTCAAACATGTTTCATAGAGAAGAGACACGCTACCTCATCTTTTTACTTCAGAGTTTCTACATGCTTAGAGAGATGTTTTGTCAAAGCCCAAGCTTAAGTCACCCAATCCACAGTAGAAAAGACCATTGAGAATAAAACACTCTTTGCTGGCACACCCAAACAAAACTAAAGAGAGAAGGATATAAATCTACAGAGCCCCAAAGCAGGATTAAAAACACCACATGCCTTCTCCACAGGCTTTGTAGTCCTCATGAGTCTGAGAAGGATGGATTTCAGCAAGTTAAGACCCTAACAGAATACCAAAAGAAACAGCATGCCATGTGTGGTTATATGATCTTCTGATTTACCAGAGAATTTTGTCAACTCCCCCAACCCTTTCATGGCAGATCAATGAAGATTATAATGGACATCCACACCTTGTTGGGGATTTTCAAGTCTCCCAACCTACAAAAACAAACTCTTGGGCTTTACAAGTACTGCCGACTGGCCTGTCTACCTGTTAAATTTCATGAGCCCTGAAATGAACACCCAACTCATAGAGATTATAAATTACATAATTTTGTAAGAGTTGTTTGTCAGCTCAAAAAACAAACAAACAAACAACCTTGAAACACAAAGGGTTCATGGTGAATTTTAATTTCCACCAGAAGTGGCTACTGTGGAGTTTACAAGGTTCAACCACCAACTCAGACCCAGACACACCCTGTAGAATCAGATTCACACAGGTTAGGGGGACTGCACCATAATCAGCACACAAGTTACATTCTGCAAAACTTACATAAGCAGCAGGGAAAAAAACAAAACAAAACAAACAAACAAAAAAAAAGGAAAAAAACTCCAAACAAACTATTACGTTTGTATATTCCTTCTGTAATGCCAGGGAACCTCAAACTCACCAAAGCACACACTGAGACTATACACAGCCAAAACACAAGGGCTTTGCCTTCTCCTTAGATGCTGCTGCAAAATGGGAAAAAATTGCAACCCAGCACTTTGCAAACTCTGGCACCCAACCCCTGAAAGAAGTCTCTATGTACTCCTGCTCAGTGAGAAAAACCGCAGTAGATTGGTGCACACTTAAACAGACCAGGGCTTTTGTGAATATTAAAAGACCTTTTATATAGCCAAGAACCTTTTCTAAAAGTGTTTCAAACCCTCCACCAGTGCAGTGCTCTCCTTCTCCCAAGCTATTCCTTGGTCAAGAAACAGGTCATACCTCCAATGGGAAAAAAGCGCCCTCCTATCTGTTCCTTCAGGAACTGGCAGGGGGGGGGAGAAGAAAGAATATGAAAGAATTTATATTCAAATTATTTCATGTTTTTCCTGAAAAATTTTAGTAACTTTCTTCAGCTTGTCCACTCAGTATATCATATTCAGAGCAACCCAAATGAAATTTCCAAAAGTTCATCAGGACTTCTAATTGCATTGCTTAAAATGGTTCCCCATTGAGGGGCCATGCCAAAGCAGGTTACAGGCTTTCAGATAGAGGATATTTCAATGGGTAGACAGAAATTTAGACAGAAAAGGCCAAAGCAAGGAAGCACACAGAATTTTTATATACTGTGGCTAGTCAGTGTCTATTAAATAAACACTTGGGTGCAATATGGGACTTAGTTTTTAATATCCTCACTGTCTTGCTTCTCAGAAGTTTTCAACACATTGCTTATTATACATCTTTGTGGAGCAGGAAGTCTGGGGCTCTTCACATCTTTGTGAACATAAAGAATTTAATAGACCACAAGTCTACACAGCACAGAGGTGTCAAATGAAGAAAGAAATAGACTGCCTCCCAATGAAGTTCAAATAAGGAAAGCATTTAATTATGCATACTTCTCCAATGCTTTGGACACTGCATTTAAAGGAGAGAGTGTCATAACTCAAAGGTATTTACTCTAATGAAAAACTAGAATTGTTCAAGCTGTTTCCAATATATTCAAATAAAAGAAGATGGGTTGAGGTTTTTTCCTTCAAGAAGAACACTCAGGAAATTACATCCCATCCAACCCTTCCCCCTCATCTTTTTGTCAGCAAATCCTATAAACCCACAAAATGCCAGGAATTAAATGCTAAGGTTGGCAATCTGTCATTGACATATGTTCCTGCCTCTTTTTTTCCCCACCAAGTCCTAAGATAAAGCTGCAGTTTCAGCCTTAGCATCGAATTTCTTAGCACCAGTTAGTATTCGGCAACTTTAATTCTCCCCCTTCCTTTTTCCCCTTTCCCTCCTCTAATCAATGTGATTTACTTTGCTATCCCACAAGCCACTTTTTCAGGAGTCACGACCCAACTTCCAGACAGTTGGAGGCACTCTGCACAAGAAACAGCACGCTCTGAACCAACACCATCGGCTTCCAAGCGTGACACCGGGCAGCTCCATGATACACAGCCACGACAAAATAATTTCTTCCCTTTGGGAGACCCTCAGCACAAGCTGTCCAAACATTATTTACGGTTTCAAGTGTTGCTTTATTTATGGCTGAAACTCTCCCTGTTCAGAAAAGAGAGTGACTGAGTAACTTATTAGGAATGTTCCTAGGGAACGGGGAAAAGGGGGAAATGAGATCATTCATAACTCCAGAAACATTTATAGCTTTTATGCAAAATTTTAAATTGGAGTATTATCAAAAAAATGGGAAAAAAAAATCTAAGTCAACCCAAACAACCCTAATCTGGTACTTTGCCAACCTATAGGTGGGTTTTCTAAGGAGGCAGAGGATTCCAGCTTTCTTGTTTGGAGAAGAATGGAAAGCATGACTTCTGGGAAGATTAAATACTTGAAGTAGATATATTTACACAATATGTGGGAAGTGTGAACAGATGCTACATAGGAGGCCTCTCTCATGACAGCATCTCCAGAATGCAAGACAGTTTTTCATTTGGATTCTGTTTGTGTGGTGGGGTGGTGGTTTCTTTGCAAGGAACAAGAATTATTTTTAAAAAGTGTTTTGTAATTGGAAATATTGGCTTCTCAGGCTTTCCAAATACATCTATTGGTAGCTTTTCTGGTAGCTACTAGAAATAATTATTGTTGTCTTCCTACCTGGAGATTTCCATTAAAGACTGACTGTGTGAGTATTGAACTTAAAACCATCAGGTGTCATTTTCAGCAGTGGTAAACACAACTGTTCCTATTGATATCTCTCATGTTTACAGATGCTCCACACAGCTGCAAACTCAGCCCAGACCCTCACCTTCTCAAAATTCTGGCCTGCAATTTTGCTTACAGCAGAAGTCTTCAACTCGATGGAAGGAAGATCATTTCTTGCAAAGATGCTTTATAAAAGGAAAGCCATGACAAGGCTCACTTGACGCTAAACAGGCAAAGAAATAAATGGGCGTGTTAGGAAGAGAAAATAGGACACTCACCACCAGAACTTATGTTTAGTTCATTATAAAGCAGGGCCCCCATCAGTAATGACAAAGAAATGATATCACGATTTGTTTGGTTACAGTTACAGGCATCCTTTTGTGAAGAGCTGGCAGCTCTCAAATAGCTGACTTCCAGAGAGTTCAGTTAAATATAACCCTCTCTGCCTGAGCCACGAATCAAATCTATTCCATTTAATGTGATTTCAGCTAAATCTGAAGAGTTAACAGCCAAAGAGCTACATATTGATTATGCCACTTTCATTCTGATGAAAATGACTTTGAAACAGCACCCAGAATCCAATATTTTCCTTAATTCCATTAAGTTCCACTACCAAAGGCTTCTGTTTATTTTTATTATGAAGTAGCATACTCACAGGTAATTCTCCAGGTTATCCCACACATTTACCAGCCCTTACAACAAATACACACATACACAACCATATCCCCATACACAAAAACACTCATTCCTCCACATACGCTTCCCTTTCAATAACCTTATGGTAAAAAAACTTACAAAGGAGACTGAATTTGTTTCAGTGGTTGAAACCTGCAAGGAAATTGTGCATGCTATATTGTTTTCAGGCTGTCAGCTACACAAGAGTTAATCAAAGCTGTTCATAGGAGCACAGTCATTCATGCTGCTTTATAAGAAAATAGAGAAATAAAAAGTGATATGTACATGCATGAACACCATATACACGAGAGAAAATGCCTAGTTAGATAACCTCTTCTACTTCCAATGCTTCACAGTGATTTAGCTCTCTACCCTGAGGGCTTGTAGGTAGATAAGCATGCAGTTTTAATACTCTCCCCTAGCTCATTAAAAATATTAATCAGGGGGTCTCTTCTGACGCTGACTGAACATGATCCACATTTAAGAAATCAAAAGCACTTCCCACTGAGGTCCACAATGCATCTGTCCTTGAGCACAGCCTATGCACATGCTCATTTCTTAAAGCTAGCTCTTAAAATTGGAAAGCTATTTTCTTGTATCTTATGTCACTGCAGAAAAACTAAGGAGGGGAGGGGATATCCCAAGATGGTCATAAAACACACTGTTCTACTTGCTGTAGTCATATCTTTAACTAATCTTATATTAAAGAGAAAGAAATTAAGTAACATGCTGTTCTTCCTGATACCATAAACTGACTGTGTGTATCTTAGTCATATAAGGTTGAACTGCTGAGAGGGTAAAAAAAAGAACAAGTGGGGGAAAAAAAAAAAAAAGGCACACAGCAAATTCACAACTGAAGTCCATGGTTTAACTTCTCGGCTGTAGTAGCAGATTTTGATAAGTGATTTTTTCTTGTATTTGATATGGCTCCTTAGTGTAACAAGCAGCAAAGGCAAAAGAAAAAAAAAATAAATCAAAGAAACCTTTTATTAGGCTCATGAAAATAGCTAAGGAGTAATGGCTCATAAATACAGTCCTGCCTACTTCTTTCATCAGACTGTAGACCATGAGATGCCCTGAATGTTTTGCACACTGTTTGCCATGTCAGTGGTTTTCAGCTCCGCCAAAGTCAGACCGAGACCATGTTCATGACAAAATAATACAACTATGAGAAAAAACAATCTAGCAACTCCCATTAGGTATGAGACAGTATCCAGACAGCTGCAGCTGAGGAAGCCAATGATCCCACCTCTGTACAATGAGGAACAACCCCCTTCCTGAAGAGGGCTTGAGCTCAAGAGACAGCTAAAACCTCCTTTGGTTTTGAGGCTGTTTTCTGCAGTGCCTGATCATCTTCCAAAGATAAAAGGAAAAAGCAAGGCTGGTAACATTTATTACCTTTTTAATCCAGTTCCACTAGCAACTGAAACCCAACTGCAACGTAACTCTTCACAATCACCTTTGCCAGGACAGCACTTCTTCACCTCTTGCAACAAGATGCAGAATTTCTCATGCAAGCTTTATTAGCATATTCTACATTTTTCAGATTTCCTCCTATAGAAAGGTATTTGCTCCAGTAGCAGTATGAAGCCAGTTTGCGTTTTCTGTTCACTCTGCTGTATTTTCCAGTCCTCCTACCACTTCTGGAGGATGGGAATATCTGAAGGGGAGAGGTCATACAACACCATAATTTTTGACGGGTTCATCAGCCTGATTGCAAGTTGCACAAATAAAGTTGCCTAAAATGGTGGCATCTAGTTAACAAAGGAAGCCATGATTTAATGCCAAATTAGTATGCAAGCAGCTAAGCATGACTAACTCTGGGCTCAAGCACAATTCTTCTGTCTTCATGAGCCTGCAAACAGCCTTAACTTTTCTATACAAAAAACTGTCAGGCAAGACACCATCAACACAAACCGAGTGTGTAAATCCTGCACAGTCACACTAGAGGGAAAAATGAGCAGCAAGAAAAACAATGTATAGACATATCATATGTTAACCATTCAAAGCAAGTATAAACCTCCCATAATTATGTGTTAGCTAGAAAGGCTGAGTTCAAGATGGACCTAATCACCAAGCAAGAGCTTCACTGGGGCCAGATGTCCCGGAATTATGCCTACCCCCACCATCCTCTCTCTTTGCATAGAAAGTAAGTTAGGTCCCGGGAGCACAAAAATAAAAGCACAGCCTTCTTACACATCCAACTTCTTCCTCCTCTACTCTACATGGAAAGCTTCCACTTTCATGCTCTACCAGATAATCAGGTCAAAAAAACCAAAACAAAACAAAAAAACCCCAACCAACCAGACAAAAAAAATTAAGAAAGTTCAAAACATTTTTTCCTTCAATTCCTAATTTTTCTCTGTACCAACCTACAGATATGGAGCAGCACCTACCTGCTAACTAAAGTGCTTAATGCAACATTCAAAGCTACCCCAACCAAAACTCTGAAACAGACAGGGGAGAAACTGTTATGAGAAAAATCTCTCCTCCCTCTTTTTCAGTTTGATCCAACAAAGGACAGCACCACTACTTCTTCCAGAAATACCTCTCAATTCAGCACTTCAAGACAAATATTTTGGTCAAATTTTCAGCTCTCTGCTGTGCACAGATATATATATATATCCCTGTAATGCAAGACCTAAGGGATACAGCATAAGTCAAAGCTGAGTGTACAAATAGTAGGGCAAGAGCAACAAGTAATCAATCACTGAATGCAGCTTACTCTTTAACAAGTGATTTCTTATAAAAATGTTCTGAAACCCACATGGCTTTTAACTTTGGTTTGGCACAAAGACAGCAGTTTAGTTTCTGGTCACTTAAGCAGTATGTTCCCGAGATCCAGGCTTGTTCCCAACATCACATTGTCTCTATTTCTCCGTTCACACAACTTCAACTCAATACACAGCTTTAACCCTCAGCAAACAGATGCCAGAGGCTGGGGATTGATCTCAGCTTGCATCCAGCTCCCTAGTCCTCTCTGGGGAAATGCCACGAGGAAAGCTGAGTGGGTGTTAGGGAATGGCACACCTGAGTTACCATGACCAACATCTGGCTCATAATTCTGCACCACACTTTTGCTCCTTAATGCTTTGATTTAAAAAGCACCTATTTAGAGATCCTTAAAGAATTAAAAGCTGGGGGGCAGGGGAGGGATGGGATAAAACACTATTTGTAGCACTTTAAGGACTAGTGGGTTTCCTCCATAATCGTTTTCAGGCCTCTCTCGACTTCAGAGGGACCAGATTCTAAAGACAAAACACAGGATACTTATATTTCACTGGGAAAGGCCCTAAGAGAAACAATATTAAAAATACACATTAACTCAGAAATAAAACATTAACTTGCTCTGCATGGACAGACCAGAAGCAGGAGAGGGTCCAGCAACAAGGTAGCACAACAGCCACCTGCAGTGGTCACAGTTCAGTGAAGACAAGGCATGGAACATTGTAAGCTATACACAACTGCACACAGCATAGCTGAAGGGACAGCAGTGTGCTGCATTAAGTCTCCCCTGGCCTTTTAAAACAATGGATCATTCATTTTGTGAATTATCACCACTCGTTAAAGCTCCTGCCTATGACCGTAAACCAGACTTTGTCCGACCTTTGAAACTGAGCTGACCTAAGTTTGGCTACTGCTTGGTTAGATGAATAAACTGGGATCCTGAGCTTAATGCACAAACTGTTGTTGGTCAGCTGATGTTTGTTCAACTGTGGAAACGGTGGGCAAGGTCAAAGAGTGAGCTTTTAGCAGCAGACAAAGACTGGACAAGAAATAGTATTGCAAACACCATTAGTCTCCAGGTCTTTATTATAGCAGCGTCACTCCTTAAGTGCCTGATGTCATTACCGTTATGCCAGCACCAAAACACAAAACGAAAAGAGACAAGCTCATAAACGTTGTGTTTCACCAGTGAATTTCTGAGTTTCAGACTTTGCTTCACCATGAAGCTGCTGTTTGAGGGAGATAATGCCACAGTGCATGAATGCTGAGCACCAGCTCAACTCCATGCATGACTTCAGAGTCCCTAAGCAAGTCTTTTCTTAAATAAATCAAACACAGACTCATGCTGCGTTGTCTCCCTGTTTCAGAGCCTAAAACAAGATACCAATTTGCTTAATGTGTAAAAGCTAAGCCACTCTGAAATTAATTATAAACATTTGCCTCAGCTGAAATTTGTTTGACACAACAGTCAGGAGTCAGATTAAAACTCCAGCCTGTCCAGCTAAATTTCTGTGACTTAAGAAATTAATACCTTGTCATATTAAAGGTGACACACTTGCCTCATTCCACTTTGCATAGTATTAACTGCTGAATTTCTTCAGTGCTTTCACTGGGAATAAAATGACCTACGTACATGTTTGGTAATGTACAGCACCATGCAGAAACCAAACCCAAACACCCTCATATAGAAGAAATGGGATAAGACTTTTCTTATTTTTATATATATAAGTATGAATATACACACACATACAGAGTAGTTTGCTGGCACAGTGTTTTATTTTATTTTTGGAACTCCTTGGCTTGGCCTCTCATGTACCAGGAACATAAGCTAAAAAATGTTCTTGGAGTTTTCCCTTAGAGAAATAAAAGGAAATTTCACTCCTGTATTCCACTATGTTTCTCCAAATGGGATTACACTGTAGACTTGTAAGTCTACAAAACTAGGGATCTTTTGTTTTTCCTTTCTACCTCAGTAGACCTGTCAAATAAGGATAACTCTTTTCTCCCATCTTTTGCCTATTTTGTACATCTCGAGTTGTAGATTTTTCAGGATGGAAACAGTGTTTATAACCAAAACCAAAGAGGCTCTCACCTTCAACCTTACAAATAATCAAACACTAACTGCTCTGCTTGCATTTTGAACTATGGATACAACTTCCACAACAATTTCGAAAGAATTAAAATATTCCACTAAAGGCAATATATTGCAGGATAGGTCTGAGAAAAGGAGAGGGAAGTTTCATTGAAAGCTTGTCTACACTGGAAAATAACATTGTATTAGAACATGATGCTTAATGAGAGCCATTAACAGCTGGTGTCATCTGGCACTGCTCCTCTAATTTTTTTCCACTAAAGGAGGCACAGGCCCCCTTCTAAGTCTATAAGGGAGCAGCTGGCTGAAATCACAAGTGCCCTCTGAGGGCAAAATATTTAAGGACAGTTCAAACAAAACTGACCCGTATATATTTCCCCTCTTCAAAAAGACATAAAACACTTTCAAAATGCTTTTCCAGACCTGAAGTTTAGTCAAGCTAAACCAACAACATCATAAGAAGAACCTATATTACAACTGCAAGAGCCCTGGGTCTTCAAAAGAGAAGCACTATGAAAAAAAACAAATCAAGCCAACACAGGGTTTACAGTCAGTGGCTTATATACAGAGTATGAAGGGTGGCCCCACCCGAAGAGTGACCTGGTCTACCAAGCACTGGCTCTAGATACAGTATTGCTGCCTGTTTGCAATCTATAACCATGTGTATCCCATCCTATCTCCTTCTCAACACACCTCCAGTTCAAGATAGAGTCAGTGTGGGGACAGGGGGCTGCCACCTTTGCAACTCTAGTAACATTAGACAAGATGTTCCAATGCTCTTCTGTAGCAAGTTGAAGAAAATGAAAACAGCACAATGTTTCTTGGTTTGTTCCCCCTCCCCCAGAATTTTTCCTCAAAGAAATTAGACAAGGAGCTTCTATGAAAGCAGTTTTGCGGCAAAAAAGAAAAAAAGTTTTTGTCAGCATTCTTATTTTTAAAAACATGTTTATCCACTCCTAGCAGACAGGTCATGATATAAAACTTCAGCCTGAGGGCCAAAAAGAAAGGTCTGATAGGTGCCGTTCACAAGCACTACAAGATTTCCCTCCTCCTCCATCGAAACACTGCCTACATTTTCCCATACCTTGCAAGTCAAAAACCACTTTCTCCAGGTAACAGAAAAGAATTCACTCAAAGCAAGGAAAACCCTGCTATATGCAGAAGAACCACCACTGTGAATGTTTGAGTTACTTAAGACAAGCACGTTTTTCTTTTCCCTGTGGCAAAATTTTTTAAATGTGTATGAAACAGTAGATTGATTGTCATAGGAAAAAAAATTACTGTTCCTTTTTCTTTCCTTGCACTAACTTACAAGTCATAAAAAATAATAAATTCAGACTTATGTCCTGATAAACAAAACCACAGCAGAGTACAGCATAATTTCTCCTCTTTTGCTGCTGTCTAACTCAGCTTTCTTAATTCATGCCATATTTAATCTGTGTGTAGGAAGTCCACATTTGTTTCCAATAAGAGAAGGAAAGTAATGAGATGTCAAGGAACAGTTTCCTTAGGCCAGAGACTTCAAAGGTGAGTCTGGCAGCTTGTCCTGCATTTATTGTTTGCATCAAACTTAAGATTTTCTAAAGAGCAACTGCCCATTTAAAATAATTATAAGCTGCAACTTAAACCCAAACAGCACATGAACGTATGATAAAACACTTACACCAGCGTCCAAATTTCAGCATCAGCTCTATATCAGAGAACACATAGCTCCAGATGCTGGATTAAAACAATCAGTACAAGATGAAAATGAGCATATAATTCTTTCAGCTAATGCAGAAGGATCATGCTGCTTAATGCAAAAGTAACATTAAATGCAAGTATGGACTATATTACCTCAACATATGAGAGGCAACAACAGCCACTTCTGGAATGCCTATTGGCTCTATCTATCCTGGAGCAAGAGGCAGAGCTGCCAATAAAAAAGTAATTCCACTGAGGGATTTATTTCCCCCCTCCCTTTTATTTTTGTCAAACTTCTGAATTACAACAGATTTGGGAAAAATAGGGAACATACAATGAAAAACAATGAAAGACACTCTGCTTATTGCACAGAACTGTACTGCTCATTCAAGCTGAGCCTTGCTACTCCTGAAACCAGTGCAAAGGCTTGCCCAGGAAGGGGAAACTCTTAAAACAAGGACCATAGCAGCAGATAATAAGCATTAAGATACAAGTTTAATACTAAAAATCAAAATGAAAAGGGGTTATCTCCGCATCAATAAGTGCAACACAAAAAAACCTGCAAGGTCTTTAACACACAAATGTCAAGGAAGGCAAAATTACTTAACAGGCAGCCCATCTGTGTATCGCAGACACCACTACTAAACACAGAGCATACCTTCTAATTGATTCCATTTTTTAATGTGTGTCTGTGTGCATGTATTTATGAACACATCCACACTTCATTGTTTATCATATTTCAGCACACACTCTGAGTCAGCAGATAGAAGGAAATATGTTTGAGCGGTGTTTAAAATGACACCCTTTACAAATGAAACCATCTAAATCCGGTGTTAGAGAATTAATGAGCTTCTCATGTAAATCACACATAATTTACAGTGGAATTTGTTCTTGTGCCAACAACCACTTGCACTGCATAATAATGAAGGCAGGGCTTCAGAGACGACGAAGCTTTCTGCAGTCTGTTTGTGTCCTGCCTCTGCTTTTCCCTGAGGATCCAAAACACCATAAACCCTTTCAAAGTGCAATAATTTGAGGCATCAAACAATGCAGTTTTCCATCTCCCATTTCTCTATTCCAACTCTGGCGAGAAATATTAAAAACCACCATGAATGCTCATTTTAGGAGGCATTAATTCACATGTAAGAGCATTTTAAGTTTGAGCACTGCCTAGTTTTGGGTTGAATACCTGAGACAACATTGAAGGTAGTACCTGTGTTTTAGGCAAAAGGAGAGGCAGTAACAGCATCAAGGAGTGGAGAGGATCAGGGAGGACTACTGCACACCAGTCAGAGGTGTAGCCAAGGAGCACAGACTCAGTACCACATGGCAAACACATTAATTTCAATTGACGCAAACCCCATTTCTGTTGAGGGAGAAAGCCTGAAAGACCTCACAAAACCAGACCTGAAAAATCACATACCTCTTTCTGCTGATAAGGATTATCATTCACCAAGCCACTGCCTCACGTACCATCACCTCAGGCAGCCCCTGCTCACTGTGATTGATCAGGAGCACCTCAACAAGCTGCTGCAAAACAGGATCCCCTCCAACAACCAGACCAGCAGCCACCAGGCACGAGAAGAGCTAAATACCTCCTTCCCATGCACAGCTGAGGCCACAGCTGGGAGCTGTAATGCCTCGTTCCCGAGTAACAAGGTAGGGCTGGGGGCCCAAATTCAGCACATGGAGGCAGTGAAACCTCCTCACTCTCTCCCTGAAGCTGTGGCATCAAAGAAGAAACACTTCTTGGTCCTTGTCCCCTTTCTTTTTCTCGTGTGGGACTATGGGCTTTGTATGCTCTGTGGGTTGAAAGGGTACATGGAGACCCAGCAAGGCTCCCAGGATGCAGGAATAGAAGCAGTAGTGCAGGGCATGCATTGAAACACCTAATTGTCCTTCCCTCCCAAAGCCACAAATATAAACCTGAGTCTGTATCACCTCCACAGCCTCTTCTAAATTTATTTACAAGGGCTCCCCTGTCTGTTCCTTTGTGTTATTACAAAGCATTTGTATTTGATGCCTGGGCAATACAAAAAGGCATTCACCTATCCTTTCCTACCATTCTGCTCAGCAGTCACACAGAAGAGCTCATTAATACCCCCACCCCCAATCCCAAACGAAGGAGGCCTGTATTATAAAACCTGAAGGGATCACACTGTCACATTGTGCGAGGCTGTGCAGGAGGAAGCAATAAAAGCAGGAATTTGATTTTGTTTCAAAACAAAGGACACATTCTGCTTGAGTATGCTCATGGCTCCCACTAGCAGCAACCACTGCTGTCAGCAGAGGTAAAAGAGCAGCAGGTGGAGAAATATGCCTGTTAGCACAAGATACGTATCTGCCGTGTCAGCAGTCCAATCCCACCATCTGTAAGGGCATTCTCAGGTGCCACACATTACCCCTGACTTGCAGCCTTGCTACTGAAGGTCCCATCCACAAGTGCTGGTGGGGCATTTATTATTATTGAACAAGGCAACTGGTTTTAGTGGCATCATACATGCAGCTGTCCACCTGTCTGCCTTCATTGCTAATAGCATCACCTGTCCAGTCTCATCTAGTTGTCTTCCCTCTTCTGAGATTTTTCTGCCTTCTTTTCTCATTCCAGGCCCTCTTCTCTGCCATCCTGATTGGTCAATAACTTTTATTAAAAGTCATTAAACAATTCGCTCTGAGACAAGACCAGATACCCAGTGAAATCAATAAAACTCAATATAGGGAGTACAATATATGTCTTAGAGACATTAAATGATAATTACACAGATTACCTACACCTCCAAGTGGAGTCAGGATTTTACCTTAAGTCCCTGCTTCTCAGATTTAATTACTGAAATAATGAGAATTTAATTACTGAAAAAAATGAGAATTTCTTATTTCACTATGGGTTTGACAATCTGATGTTTAACAGGTATGACAGTACACCTCTTCTGTCACCACCTTCTCTATGTCTTTGTTTTTCTCACTGAATTAGCTCAGCGAAACCCATAGGGGTGTTCAGTGGTGAATACCACTCCGTGGAAGTGAAGATGGCATGTTTGGTGCCCCATTCTGCACAAGAATTTTGGCACAAGAAGTACAACATAAATTTCACTTGCGTTGAGCTGAAGCACGTCCACATCAAAGCTTGGGCCAAGTCCTCTCAGAAATCCTACCAGCCTGTCCCAGCTGAGCAGCAACTGAACAAACTTCTTCCAGCCACCACAGAGATCTGGGGCTTTCTTCCAGTTACATGATTTCATACAGGTATCGCACAGGCTGGAATCAAAATGTTCAGGCAGCCCCCCCAGGGGCAAGCCTTGTACTCATCTGCAATACTCATTAAATAAAACTATGGCAATAATGGCCTCTTTGTCTGTGGGTGGTCAGGAAATAATGAGTTAAAGCTCTAAGTAGCCCTGACTTCTCATTTGCTTATCTCAGTGGTCATTAACTGGTCGTTACTGGTAGAGACAGAGCCCCCTAATGCTTCCCTATAACACAACGTTGGCTGCACATCTCCACATTTTCCTACACTTATGAGGGATTCATGGCAGACAATAAAAGTGTGATCTCATACCATATATTCACAGATATGCCCCCATAAAATAAAAGCAAATAGGAAGCAAATCCCTGTGAAATGGCATTTCATGAACAGAGCTGGTAAAGGGGAAACAAGCACCTCTTTCCTGGCTTCTCTTTGCAGCCTGTCTTCAGGACCCATCCACTCTTCATTAAACATAAGTGAAATTAATTCCTACTCTTGTATTCCTACTAATGAAGCTTCTCAGAGCAGCCCAGAATTACAAACATTTACATAATAGCTTAATTTTTAGAATCAATTAGGAATTTATAAGAAGTCTTTCCACCACCAAAGCTTAAACCAAGCCAGGTGTTGCTTTGAGTTGCAGAAGGCAGACAGTGCTCCTTTGGCTTTCAAACCTGTCAAATTACAAACATAATGACTGTGTAAGAAAATTCATTACTTTGAAGTTCGGCAGAAGGTTCACTACATTTAAATCAAATTAGGGGGAGAGGGGGAGCGGGGACCAACACCCATCCACCACCCCCCAATAAAAAAAAACAAACCCAAACCAGCCCATCCCAGAGCAACAGTGAAGTTTAACATAAAAAGCAATTCTTCTCTAGCTCCCCCAGATTTTTCAGTGTAACCTCTTTTTGTACATTTCCTAAGGAAGCGAGAGCAATGTAACTGCCCTTTTTGGGGTCTCTTTTAATTGTTTTCACTGCCTGCCCTGTAGTTCTGAACCCACTGGTTGTTTTCAATCATATTTGAAAGAAGGGCAGGATGATAAATTGATTTTTTTCATGATTTGTGAACACTGGCAGCTGGACAGAGGAAGAGATGCCAATCAGCCAGCTGCCTAGGGAAAGGCAGGTAAAATACAGCTGTTAGATGTAACTTGAAAGTGGATGGTTGACTGATCAGTAGAAGCAAGTTTAAAAAAAAATTTAAAAGTTAATGTTTCATTCGCAAATGAAAACAACAGGGTTAAACAAAACAGGAACTGCGCCGTGCTGCACACAGGTCTCATGATAAAATCAGCTTGAGTGCCAGAACGCAACTCAGAAAACCAGGCTCCCTGCAGCTCTAAGTGATGCTGTTCTGTGCTGGGGAGCCCAGCTATATAGCCCTCCCTCCTTCCAGGAACATTTTATTACAGAAATATTAACCAGTATGTGAGAAGCAGCTGGGGGGAAATTTTCTTCCACTCCCTACTTCCTCCTGCTCCCATTTTGTCCTTCCCTTCCACACCCCAGGGACACTGCCGGCATCCTCACTGTGGTCCTGCTTACACTCTGCTGTGGTTCTGCTTTAAGTGTGGCCCCAAGAAGGTTATTTAAGCTCACCAAAAGCCAGGGTGCACCTGGAATGCTAAGACTCTGTTCTACACGGACACATGTGAGCTGTACCCAAGAAGTGCTCACAGTTGTTTTTTCTTATGGAACCCACAGTGCTGTAAAAAATTTGAGTCCAAGAACTCACGTTTTAGTTACTGCAACATCCTCTCCTGCAGCCTTGCAGAAAATCATCTTGACGCATTTGTTTTCATTCAAAACGCTGCCATGAAGATCCTTTCTGCACCTTGTTGCTTTGACCACATCCCACTTCCATGTTTTTCTTTTGTGGTTACCTCTATTTCACACATCCAGAATAAACGCTGTGCTTTTAGCTCCAAGTTTTTTTTCATGGCTGACTTCCAATGTGAAAATCACCTCTTCTGCTACCAAGATGTACTTCTACTCTGCCACTAATGGCACCTTTCCCCCCCAAAGTTCTATATTCAAAAACCAAACAAACATGTTTTCTCTTACACTGGCATGTAGAGAAGAGCCACTCTTTCATTGCTTGGAAAGCTCCCTCTAGTCCTTCCCTTAACCTCCCCCCTTGCTGCAGTGCCAAAGACAGACCACACATTTGGTTTTGAGGGTCTAAAAATCCACCCCTGGCTTTGTAACTGCCACTGAAATCAACACATGCATCTCTACTTCCAGCTATAGCACATTTACTTAGTGGATTTTTTAATAGATCTTGCTTTTTGACATGCTGAGGCTGACAACAGATGCAGATTACTGCCCCACAGCCTACCTACACTCTGTCTATAACTCCTTACAATGAGGGGGCTCTGGGCAGGTATCCCTCTCTGCTCTGCAGTCATAAAGCACAAAGCACNCCAGTTTTATATCTTCAGTCTCTTCCAGCTGGCTCACCTCCTGCCCTGTTTATTTTCAGAAGGCAGGAGGAGCCGAAATTAATAGAAAACGGGCAGGTTTCTGGTTTTCATCAAAATCCACTGGGTTCTGACCAGCATGGACAGGAGAAACCCCTTGACAAGGGGTTTGCAGGACAGCAAAGCAAAATCACAGGGACGCTTGCAGGAGTGAGCCCATGAGACTGAAGTGCTGCTTCAGCAAGGGCATCATCCCTGCATCCTCAGGGAGCAAGCATCCCAGTGCGGGGAAAACTGGTTCTATGTACTTCTGAGCTCCTTAGGCTCCTTTAAAAACAACGTAAGGAAGTAATTTTGGGGGGGAAAAACTAAACAGCCAGACAGTTAGACATTAACATTATTTTCTCTCCACACACTGTATATCTTGATGAGCTATTTGGCATTCCAAACCTTGTGTCTGCAAAGAGAATAAAGGAAGACAAAATGTTCTGCAAATGCAAATATACAACTCTACATTAAGCTGAGTATCTCCTGATATCTCTATATAAAATGAAAGTAGTGCTTAAATTCTAGTTCTGGAGTACCTGAACTACACAGAGGAAAAGCAATTCTTAAAAAGATCTATTATTGAGTAGTCTGCAGGATGACACATCTCCTTGTTAATATATAGTAGGCTGGGAAGGCTTGTGGCTGTGAGTGATGGATTCTGAAGTACTGCCTATGTATGTCAAATCAGATCGCTTTTTGTAAAAGGAAAAACTGAGGTCGCAGAAACTGAGAGAGCGAGAGAGAAGTTTTTAACAACAAAAATATAAGAGTAATAATTATTAGCTCCCATTGTTTCTGCAGACAAAAGGGCAATCACTTTAATTCTTTTGCATCTTGGCAAGTCACTTTTTTCTTAACTCTTAACAATTAACATGCCAAACGAATATGAACCAGGATGCAATNAGGGCAGAATGCTCAAATTATTTCACTTTAAGGAACATCTCAGTAAAACCAGCTCAGGCATACTATTAGCTGCAGTAAAGTGAGACAAAAAACACCATGGAAGGAGAGATGTGAAACTAGACCCCCTCCATTGCCTTTCCTATGGGAAGAAATGTGTGGAAGAAAACTATTCCTACATCCCTGCTGAGGATTTCGTGTTCACCACTGCACTGTTGATGGGAACTAGTAAAAAAAAAAATGTTTCTTCTTTCTTTCCAGTTGATGTCTATTTAAGACATACATATATCTCATATCACCAACATCCTCAAATCTTAACAATTGGTTTCCACAGCTTTTCCTTTTTAAATCAGAAATTACATATGTGCAAGTTCTACATTAACTTGCAGCTATGTAAGCCTCCATCCCCAAGAAAAACACCGTTTTCACTGAAGTAAAGAAGTTATGCTAGCAGGTTAATATTGCTATAATTTGAAATGTTTTTCACAGGAGAGAAAAGAAATCTCAAATCAATTTTCAGAAATTAAGATGAAATACACATCCATTACAGTTTTATTTTGTTTCCAATTACCTTTTCCTATGATTAATGTTTCCCATGCAAACTCTTTACAAATGGACCCCCTTGGCCTCTGAAAGGGAGGACATTCACAGTAGCAGAAGGCAATTAGAGCCAGAGGACAACCTGGAAGAAGGGTCCAGAGGATTGTAGCATGAATAAATTTTGGACTCTATACACACACACAGGTCACACGGTGATTTTTAACCTTTTTCAGCCTGCAGAAAATTAAAAATGTTCCAGTCAAGCTCATGCACTTTGCTTTTACTGCAAAGGTCCTCAGTGGCCCTTCTGGCCACAAGGATCACCCAGGACAGAGTGATGGGGGTATGTAAATTTGCACCTAGGTCATCTTTGCTTGCAGAGGAGGTGGGTGTCTGTTGGCAGCCGCTCAGGGTGGCCAAACCTCTGGCTCGGGGTGTAAGGATAATTTTTCACGTACTTCCCTTTTCTAGTATAGCACATACATATGCATTACCCGCATAGGCATGTGCATGATTATATAAACCTTCACAACCAAAACACTCAACTCTACATCCTTCTTTCCCTGGGGAGCAGATGAAAGAGCATGTACAGATGTGCACCACTGGAAGCCATTTGGAAACTGCAGCAGTAAGGGTGATATCAAAAAACAACTGAGGAGAGAAAAACAAAACCACACGAAACCAAGGCAAAGTGGTGTGTCCACCTGACCCAGTCAGATTGATCAAATAGATTTGCTTTTAGTTAAAGAATGACCTTAAGTGGGGTGCTATCGGTCCATATGTGTGGATACATAATACACATTTTTTATAGTGCAAACACGTAAGAAAGAAAAACTATGAGAGGGTTCCTCCAGAAACCCTAACTGTGAACTTCCCGGCATAGCTGCAGCTAAGCCCCTGCCTTAATCATGCATGTGTTTTGCATTATTTTTTATTGACTTTTCAAACTTATAAAATGAGAAAATAAAAGAAAATCTCGGTGACTAGTCACACAACCAATCTTTCTGGTCTTATAATCCCACAGACCTCTACAGCACAGTTTTATTTTAAACACCTGGGTAATCCTGTTGAAGTCAGGGAGATTACTCATTGGACCTGAAGTCAAAGATGTGACTCACCGGGTGTCCCTACTGGCAGACAAGGTACAATTCTCACAGAGACCCTCTTGAAACACAGAGCCATAATGGTGATCTTCTATTCCACCGTTTTTCAAGGGGAAAGTTAAAATAAGAAGCGATGCAAGCATGAGGCGCATTGGCCACTCATCTCAAGTCTGCAGAAAAATCAGAAATATTTCAAAGGCGACTGGTGAGCAGGGCATGGGATGAAATGTTAATACAACCCTTGCCTGACCCACAGTCACAATGTAACTGCTTAAGCCATAGTGGATTCTAGAAAGAATGAATATAACCTGCAGCATCTTTACAGAGACTCAGGAAAATAAAGGAAGGTCACCAAGTAAGTAAGCATCAAACAAAGGATTATCTTAATTTATAAGAAAGCAATAGCAGGAGGGCCAGGCAATTTCCATCTCCAGTGGGATGGGATCATATCTGCCTGTCTGAGCTTAAGGGAATTGAGTCTTTAAATAATAATTCCACTTACGGTCAGTAAATATCAGTCTGATGCCTCTGAAAAGACACATATTCCACAGATACCATTTTTTTTTCTTCCTATTGCTGATCTACAATTCAAGTGTGGATTGCTTCCAGCCCTGTTTCTTGTTTAAAGTCACACAAACCTATGTCTAATATTTCAAGCATCCAGGTTTGGGTTCTTTAATTGCAACTTTCTGTGACTTCATGATTTATTCATCTCAGGATGCACTCAAAAGTCTAGCATATCGCTGACATCCCCGCACAGCATACTGTTAGCTTTAAAATTTCATAAACCACCATGTACTTGACAAGTTGAAAAGTTAACAAGGGCTATAAGGCAAGGAAAAAAAAGCATGCTGAGCTCTGATCAGCTCAGCCCCCAGAACTCCAGGCTTTTCAGAAGCACAGCATACAGCATGGTATTAAAAAGGGAGACTCTATTACAATATTGGCTTTATGGCCCACGACTCCCCATTCTTCAGCTGAGATAAAATACGTCTCCTCTTTAATGAAAGCCATACTTACTTCATACATAATGGCTGTAAACTATCAAACAGGATCTCTGTTGAATGAATAAATTAAGTCTTGCTGGCAGCTTTTTTTTTAAAGGTCTCTGAAAAGAAAATGGCTTGTGGGGCCACTCACTCCTACATGGGCACATGAGCAGTTAGGAGCCATCAAAAGCTGCCCTTCACCCCACACAAATCAGTGGCCACCTCTGTGCTAGATTCAGGGTGCTGTGGGGAAAGAGAGGGGAAACATTGCACATTTTGAAATGAGGGGTCTCTTAGTCAAAGTGACTATTCAAGATAACTTATTTAAAAGAAGCTTCTTTGCAGAAAAGAAGTGCCAGAAAATTCATCCTGGGAAGGTTTCTACAAGGGTACATTAAAGTTCTCAGCTTACAATCAGTAGAAAAAACATTTCAGGCAGGCAAAGACAAAATTAGATAAAACAAAAATAAATGCATAAATATGACCATAATACCTTTACAGCATTGTGGGCATCAAGTTGTACCTGAGATAGACCCAGAGACTTTTTTTTTACATGTCTACTGAATTATCCCACCAGTTTTTGTGTGCTGCCTGGGCCTTTTGCTATTTACAAAGCAGGTATTTTCTGATGAGCAGGCAGTAAAATGAGAAACACACGGTAAATGTCTTTTCATCCCACCAGTCATGGTGCAGCTCCCTCACAAATACTTGGCCTCAGCATCAGCTACCACAAGTCTCCCTCAGAGATGAAGTGGCTTTGACCATACACATGAACCACCATGTGAAGTTTTAGAGGATGACAAAACTGCCTTTCAACTGGTTTGCAAGTCTATAAACAAGCACTTTCAGAAGAGCTTACCATTTCTGTTGTCCTATGAATGGATTTCTTCAATGGGCAAGCAACAACAGTCATTCACTTTCATCCCAAACAAAACAAAAGGACCACAGCTAAACCAGAAACCATGTGTGTACGACACCAGAATATTTGATTACCACTTCTGAAAATATACCTGCGTAGCATGGAAAATCTCCCAGTGGACTGCACTGCACTGTGTTTTTATTTTACAAATGCAAATTGAATTTAAGCAGCTTTGCAAAGCCTGTTTTGTTACGAAAATCAGCCAGCAGTGTGATGTAGTCCTGCTTCTCTTTTGCCTACATTAGCAAGGACCAGCTCAAACCTGCAGGATGGGGCAGGGGGTAACTTACAGGCAGGCACTGATTTGGTTTCCACACCAAACTCAGAAATTAGGCAGGCCAGTGAGAAATTTCAAGCTTACTTGATGAAAACTGAGCTTATAAGAAAACACAGATTATTACAAGATGGGCTGCAGTGGGCTTGAAAAAGCGATTCTGGAAACTCAAGCAGAAGCATAATTTAATAAAATGCAGCAGGAATCAGCCTAATAATAAAACCTGCCGTGATGAGAAGACCAAATGAAATTGCTTCTTCTTGTCCATTATACCTTTATTTCTGATTAGGGAAACAAAAGCTGGGAATCAAAATGTCAGGCTTTTTCACCCTCAAGGGGTTCCTATGGATACTGAAAAAGGAGAAAGTGCCTTGATGCTGGCAAAGGTAATTAGCATAACTTCAGAGTGAAAAATAGGTAGAGCCATTAGCAGCAGTCAGACAGCTCATGCATGGACACAGACTTCTGCAAAGACCCTTTAATAAAAAGGTGACTCTTATCCCTAACTTGATTTCTAAAATGAGTACATAAAACCACATTTATTTCATGCATTTGCCACGGCATTTCACTACTTTCCAGAAAAAGGTATGCTCTTGTTTCTTACATGCTAAAACATATAGCACGCTGCACGCTGGCTCTCGTTTCTTACGTGCTGCATTCTGAAATACGGAGTAAAAACCTCCTTGGGCAGAAAGGGTGAAGGAAATGTATGACTTAATAAAACTAACTGGCATTACATGCAAAATTTTCATTGTGCTACACTCCCCGAACTCCTTCTGCTGAGGTCATTAAAGCTGTTAAGGTGGGTTTCTTGTAATTTCTGTCCCCATGCTTCTCAAGCAAGAAAGAAAAGGCTGATTAAAAATCTCTGATCCTTCCTGAAAAACTGCTCACTTACATCTGCCCAAGTGTTTCAGCAGCAAGACTGCTGTCATGAACACTGTCATCACTGGTCAACTCCCTCCAAGTGCCATTTGCATGTAGATAAGACATGAAGCCACATCATTGGAGTACTCTTTTAATTACTCTTATTTGGATTTAAGGGCAAAAACCCAGTTTTGCTGACTGTGTCTTTAGTCATCTGCAGGTGGAGTTCACTAAAGTAAGACAGACTCATTTCTCCTCTTCCAAGCCAAAACCTGATTGTGTTGGTGGTGGTGTAGTTTAAGGACAAAACATGCCATGATCATTCTCTAAACTGTCAATACAACTGTCTCTCACTAGGACTCCCACAGCCTGTATGGATAAGATGATTAATCACTTCAGATCTATCAGCCATTATTTCTAATTAAAAACTAACCCATAAATACCTATTTTGTCACTAGGTCTGTGTGGTAAATAAATCCAAGTGGTCAGTAAAACACTCACAAAGGAAATTACATTTTAAAAATGACTTTTCATTTCCAAGTGTATCTTCCTAATTAAAATGGCTGTTTCCCATACATATCCCAGCAGCACCGTCTGCAATAATTTAAGACTATTTGAAAGCACAAACCCATTAAAATAACTTCTCACCATCATCTGTTCAATGGAAACTAGAGCATTTTAATACTATGCCACACTTCTCAATGCTGACAGTTTACTGCTTCTCTGTCTCCCAGTCAGGCAGTGAAGAATTAAAGCACAAGCAAAAAGAAAAACACACAAAATGTGCAACTTCCTAAACAGGCAACTTTATAGATGTAGATTAATTCCCCCCCCAGTGCTGATGACAGATGCAAATTTCGATGGGTAATTATATCAGCCTTTCCTTCCAGGAACATCTCAAACCTAAGAGGTTCTTTGGGCACCTTGGGGCTTCCCTGGTAAGAAAAAAAACCCTTTTTTTTAGTAGTGCAAAGAAGCTGCTTAGAAGAAAACCCCAGGGTGGGACTGCCAGGCCAAGACACTGTGTGTGGTCAACGTGAAAATGCAGATGTTAACACCCTTCCAATCATCACTTCACATCTAGCATAGTCATAACTTGCTCTATATACAAGGAGCTGTTAAACAAACTCCTCTGCCTTGGAAGCCCCAAAAGCACACAATCCACAGAATGCAGACCAAATCCCTTCATTCCTTATGGAGCATGTGGCAAAGAAATGCAACCCTGCTCCTTGGTATGGCTTTAGTCACCAGGGCAGAAAATGGGACCCCAGATCCTGAGGTGTGTTTTTCACAGCTTGAGTTTCCAGAGGAAGGAGCAGTAGAACAGTGCTGGGCATGGGCAATGTTTACATTGCAAAGGAAGGAAGGAAGGAAGAACAGTTCAACTGAGACATGAAAAAAGGCAAATGCTGCAAGCAAAGCACAAGCTGAACTACCATCTATAAATATTTGAATTATTCTATGCAACATTTCAGAACATAACAAACAGCACTGGGATTTATATTAAAATTATCCCTCTGTGTTGGTTCCTGTATGTGTATATGAATCATACATATTCTTCTTTAGATGCACTGCATATAAAATTATAGATCATATAAAAAGCTAAGGACCAGAGTTTTGAAAGCACTCAGCACGTTTAGATACTCAATGTCAGCAGAGACCGCTGAAGAAATCAGCTGACTTCTTTTGAGGACAGCAAGAATGGGAAAAGCCACCACCACACTCTTGAATTTTGATGATACACAGCCTGGATGTGAAGACATTTCCAAAACTAGGCCACTGTACTTAGACTCTTAAGTGTGTGCTAAATGCATTTTAAAAAACCTGACTCTAAATGGCCAATTTTACCTATGCTGACTGCTCAAAACCACAACACAGCCGTAACTTAACATCTAGCCCAACTACAGTGCATTTGAAACATTTATAAGGTGCCATATGTATTACTAGTTATTTATTCTTTAATATAAACACTTAAAAAATTAATTACACGCTCTGTCAGAGCTGTCTAATACATAGGCAATCTCAACTATAAAACACTGCTGTGCTCTTTTCTCTAACCACCCCCACCTTTTGAAATTACCTTCAGATGTTTGTTAAGGGACATTAATGCCTCTGAAATCTAGCAACAGCAAGAGGTAAAGTGTTGCACTCAGATCGGTGCCATGTATTTAATTCCTGCATCATTAACTCGTAGCCACTAATTTTATCCTTAAATGACAACACAATTTTAAGGGACTTTTTCAGAGCTCCAATTGTTGTAGCTCTTACCACTTTGGGAGGACAAAAAAAAAAAAAAATAAATTAAAAATCAACCCCAGACGAACAAGTCTGTCCTGAACTGCAATTCTTCAGCTCACGTGGTTTTATAACACTTTAAGTGTGCTGCTATGGGACTTTACAGTGTGATTCTGCCTGGATGGACACACAGCAAGAACAACTGAGGCAGACTTGCCTTCGGCAACACTTCAATTGAGCTGCAAAGATCTCCTTGGGAGTGACCAGCAGTCAAATGCTGGAGTCTGTGCATAAAGCCACACTGGACAACAGGGCATGGGACAGCTGGCTTGGATATGTATTTCTGTGCACTGAAAAAAAAGGAAAATACAAACATGAATAAAAGTAAAACTTAACAGATGACCTTTCTAGCTTGGGATTTGTCGAAAATGATCTCTACACCTTGGAAATTATGCAGGAGGAAATGAAGACAATGCATTTAGCAAGAGGTGTTTTCCCTATTTCATTAACTGCAGGGTGATTACCAATCAGTTGTGAAAGTTATTAAAGCAATTTGTAACTTTAGGCATCTAATGGCATTTATGCAGGAGGGAACTGGCAATCAACGCTACCTAATTCAGCTTGAGGTGTTTCTGTTTTTTAATATATCATAAGCGAATTATGGCTGCGCGTCTAACGATACACCACATCTGAATCTGGCTCTTGGTTTGCACTATTAATTTGCACATTTTAACCTGACTGGAACTAACAACCAAGGATGGCATAAGACAGTTTCTCATTCTCCTTGCTCCCTTTTTTTAACATATAGCCAAGAAACCCCTCAACACCATTTGTTTTAGAATAAATAAAATTTCTCCTGAACATGCAAAACTCCTTTTAAAGATATAGAGACCTATTTACTAAAATATTTTTCTCCTGCTCAAGTGGGATTCCTTAATTCTCTCATTTGGAACAAGATGTAGTAGAAACAATCCTGCATTAAAGCCGGACAAAGGGCTGCTGTAACAACCACATATGCTTTATTCCACAACCAAGTCAATGAATCCTCATCACCCAGATCTTCATCTACCTACTTTTTACACCCACCGAGACAGACCTTTCTTCATCATTAACCTGATGAGTTACTGAATATCATTGAAAATAAAGGTAAAACCAGCCAGTCACCTTTGAAACAAAATGCAAAGTCACAGGCAAACACTGCTAGAACAAGAAAGTGCACTTCAATATACAACATCTTATAAACCCCAACAAATTAATACAGCAAACACAAAATGTTTACAGAAATCAGTCACTCATTAATGGCTTTTTTTGTTGTTTTTGAAGTGTGGAATAATTCTGAATAAAGAAATAAACACCACAGAGCTCTGCCTATTTGGTTCTTAATTGTGCATTATGGACTATTTCCACCTATGAGACTATGGGCCAGCATGTTCTCAGTTGGACCCCTTTTGCTAAGAAATAACTGAAATCTCAATCACCTACCATTTAAATATAATACTGACTTTTGAATTGATATTTTAATGGTGTGTCTAAGCAGTGTGAATACAAATGTGTTATGCAGAAATAAATTTATATATTTCTACGACTGGAAAATAAAAAACAAAAACCACCTCATGGCACTATTTTGACTCCAGTAACCCCCTAATTGTCTTCTCCACTTCCTAAAAATTATTTTTTTTCCTTTCAGGTGTGACAGTAAAACTGTCTTCCTCTCTTCATTTTTACAGACTTCAGCCTATGGGCATTTGCTAAGGTATGTGTCTTAATTTCTGACACCAAGTATTGCTGCATTTCTGGAGAAGGTTTTGGGAAAGAGCCAATCGGTTCCGCATGTCTCTGCATCCTCACAGATGTGATGTGGGTATTCAAATCTAAAGGAAAACATCATAAAAATTCCTTTTTTCATTTTAGTGACTTTCCACCAAGCAGCTTTTGCTACAAACGGGGAAATCGACTGTAAAAAGGTATCTCCACTTTGGAGAGTGGCTTCTATGATTTAAAACTCAAGATGCTCAACCCTCCCCTCTTTATACCCAGCAGGTTTAGGTGTCCAGTCTAAAGGCAAGGTGCAATTATTGACTGTAAGACATTGTTTAGGGGCAGGGTCCACAGGAGCATTTCTCCACACAGGAGAGACTGAAAAATTGTCCTTTTGTTACAGCATTTTCTAGGGTTTGCCATCTTTCCATGCTGAGAAAGGATAAGCATGATTTTTTCCCTTCAGGGGTTTTCATTCTACATCCACCAAGAACATGCAGTTTTACTGCAGGTTGGGAGAGAAAGGTGTGGTGGGACAGATAGCAAGTTGATTTGAAAATGACTGAGAAAGGCTTTTTCTCCCTACTTATAACTCAAGACTTACTGAAGTTTAAAATTTGAAATGTTCAGGTTGGCTAATCCCCTCCAGGGCTTTGCATTACTAGTAAAAGTTATGACAGCAAAAAGACCTGGATTAGAAGTGGTTACAAACTTCAGCTTTCAGGGAGATAAAACGGATGGGACAGCACACAGGGGAAAGAAATTTCAGAAAAATTCCAGTTTTATTACCATGACACAGGTAATAACTGCAAATCTACTCTGCTGTTTCAACTCCTTTTTGGGGAGGGTGCGGGGGGCTTATATGTGCACTTTAATACACATCTGAAACAATGCAGGAGCATATGCACAGGTAAAATACACCCACAGTGCAGCTCAGTCCTATGGGCACAGAAGGGAGTTGTACTGGGATTTTAACGAAAATCAGTGGCCATCCCTATGCAGGCACGAGGGACCACTGCAGTGCAGGAGAGAGAATAAGGGAAGCAACCTCCCAGCTGTAACTCCAACGAGCCAGGACGTGACTGAAGGGGGGGAAAAAATTGTTCAGTTTTTCAGCTGTTGTGACACACATAAAGCCTGGTGAGTAACCCAGCAATCCATACAGCCTCTCTCCTCCTTGCAATTGCATCCCATCATGAAAATCGCTGAACCAAGTTCACAGCCTAACATGTACAGTTCCAGTTATCTAGCAATCCTGTCCTCTGGGAGGGGAAAAAAAATAAAAGGAAAACCAAACAAAATCAGGAGAACCAGGTGAAAAAATACTGAAAAAATCCCCAAGAAATAATTAGTCCCTTTTCAATAGTTACGCAGCCAGCATTTATGTATGCATTCCTGAGGGGGAGAGAAAGAGGCACAAGCTGTAAGACTTGAATTCTGGGCATTTTCAAAACTCCTCTTACTGTCTTATACAGCAGTGCTTGTATTTGTACATGGTGCTGATTTACAGCCTTCCCTTCTAAAATAGAAAAAAAAAACCAAAAAAACACAAAAAACTGCGTACTCTGTGCAGGAAGGGTTAAGTGTTTAAACCTGTCACTTTTTCAGAAACGTTATAAATTGGGCTATGAAGCCAGCAAGAAATAAAAAGAGGGGGAAAAAAGAAGTCTTAAATGGATAAGCCATTTCAGCAAGCTCTCTACGCTCTCTTTTTTACATTACATGAGAAATCTAATTAAATGCTTCAAGGGGGGAAGGCAAAGTAGTTCTCAGGCTGACTATATTTGACCTTTCTTCCTTCAAGGTGACAAACAAACAAACAAGATGCTAATTATTGTCTCAGCTTGAATTTGCACTTGGAAAAAAAAAATCAAGTTTTGCTTAGCTAAGACTATGGGGAAAGCTGTGAACTCTCAGGAACTCTGCAGTTCATCTCGACTTTGTTATGGCTTTTGATGCCCAAAATCAGTCACTCAAGAGGCCTTCACCAAGACTATAGCCTGAGCAGGAGCATCCAACTCCTGTCAGCTCCACTCTGACCTGCACAACTGGAAGTCCCTTGGTAGGAAATTCAATACAGTTACAACTAGGTATTTATTGAAGAACAGCCCTGTTAAATATTACTCTGATCAGAGGGGAAAACACCGGACTTGTGTCATCACCAACGGAAATGCAGGGGAAAGGAATAATTCAGTTTGAGTTTTGGAAGAGCCCATCAGAAGACATGCCTTTTGGCTTGGCAGTGTTCCCATTCTAAAGCACTTGATGCAAACCACAGATTATGGTCGCCTAAATGAACTGCTCAGACCATGCTCTCTGGTTAGAAACCTCCCCTGAGGCTGCCCCGACCACGCCTCCCGCACCTTCCTGTAGAGCCACGTGGGGACCCGGGCAGCAGGAATGGCTGATCTCCAAAAGCCAGCACCCTCTTTCAGAGGACCATGTGTGCATTATCAGGAGAGGTGACATCAGGCCGCACAGGAGCTCTTGGCCAGAGAAAATTTACAGCTGCTTTTATGTAAAGACAGGACATTTTTTTTCATGCTCTGACCTTGAAGTCTAATGGGGTACACATCCCATTTAATCCTATTCAGGGAAATCCTCAGCCTGTTGAAGATGACGGCAACCCTCCTATCATCAGCTTGAGAGTGGGTCAAGACTGTACCCTTAAAGCTTTTGGAACATTCAAACCACACAGGGAACTCTGAAAACCAGCAGGAATCAGAAGTGCAAGTCCCAGGCCCTTCCTTTCCACAGGCATGCTTCAACATCCCACATGGCCAATCTAACATATATGTTCATTTTATTTATCCACAAAAAGGTATTAAGCCATGGGTGTTGCTAAGATGTTCTACTCAGAAAGCTCTTGGGATGGAACTATCCTGCTTCGCATACCGAAGCCAGCTCCCCA
The DNA here is from genome assembly GCA_013397135.1 of Pachyramphus minor. Taxonomy (NCBI): domain Eukaryota; kingdom Metazoa; phylum Chordata; class Aves; order Passeriformes; family Tyrannidae; genus Pachyramphus; species Pachyramphus minor. Next base: position 854,718 of record VYXB01005247.1, on the reverse strand, counting down.
TCACACAAATACATCTTTTTTTTAGTGCAAAGTAACGTGCAGATTTGCTGTAGTAGGAAATTCAAAGCAAATAAAGGAAAACATTCCCTTAATAGTTATTGATGCAGGTAATTGGTCACTGAAATGAAATTTTTCTAAAATGAGCTGCAGCAGCACAAGTAAGTTTATTTAATACAAACTTCATGGATGTATCCACCTGTTCACCCTTCAGCTGCAACAGATATGCAGCTTTTAGGAGCTACATTATGGGCTTTGAAGAACATCTCACTGGGAAGAATGTGGATGTCCCGCTCAGGAAAACACCTGCACAACACAGCCTAAGCCTAGGCTAGTTGGGTATTGACTAAAAAATGAATTAAAATCAACAGGTCAAGGCACAGTGAGAAACACATGGAAGGAAATGCAAACAGAAAAGCCACTGAAAGAAATCAATGCCACAAACAGAGGTGAAATTACCAATGCTTCTCACAGTGCCACTGGTTGTTTGCTCACCTTACAAAAGCTCATGAGCCTTATTTTGCCCAGTAAGGCAGGGTCGAGCAGTGAGTTTAAAAAAGTCAAATCGAGGGTCAGGAAATAGCTCCTCAAAATTTAAACTGTTAGATGCAGCCTACAAAGTGCTTCTAGAGCCATAAAAGAGAGTTATGATGTAAGTTCTTTACAACGTGTTGGGAAAGAGCTTTTGTTCAGTGAGACTGTATCAAGTACCTCTTTTCCTCCTAGATCTATTTGCTGGTACTTAAGCTACAATGAAAAACAATCCCATGCACCTTTAAATATTTTATTGTTTGAATCAAAATGGCTCTTCTATGCCTAAAATGGACAGAGGTTTGTTTTTATCAGGAGATACTGCAACAAATCTTTTGGAAATCGTTCATCAGTGTTTCACTTTGCTACATCCCAACCGTAAATTTTACTGTGAGGAATTCATTACATAATTGAATGTGGCTCTACCCATTTATTTTTGCTTCCTGAGAATCCAAACATAATTCATGATTCATGTATAAATTATAACAGGAGCAAGTGATCTGAAGGCAAACTGCATATTGCATTAAAGAAGACTGAGCTGCTCAACTTCGGTGTGTAACATTTGAAGTTTAAAATGGAGAACAAGTATGGGAAACACTTTTGAGCTTTCCGCAACACATAAGAGTGTGAGACACGGCAAGCCCAGAGGTCTAAGCCTCTGTCAAGCCGAGACAATGGAAAATAAAAATATACATTAATAAACATGTAATTTATATGCAAACTTCAGTTATACCAGTCTACAACATGTTAATCAAGACAACTAGCGAGCAGGAACTGGCACTGCAGAGAGCTATTCATTGGGGTGTGGNAGCTATTTATTGGGGCGTGGATGGAGATATTTTCTAATTGTTTTGGGTTTTTTTCCCCCCTCTCTCTCTCTCTCTCTCTCTCTCTCAGCAGGTTAGTGTATTACCCCAGAACAAGTACTCAGCTTCTCTGGTCAGGGCCAGTTTTTCAAAACGTGTCACTCACAGCAGGAATAACAGGAGCTTCTGAATACTAAGCTCTTACAAAAAGTTTTACACCCTTAAATGTTCTGGATAGAGATGATGCTTCCAGTCTTCAGAAAGGAAAGACAAACCTTCTGTTTTTCTCTCTACCTCATTGTTTACAGAAGGGCAAAACTGAGCTAGCTGGAAAAGTTCCACATATTTTGACATCTCATCAAACTCAAAGAAGAAAAAGTATTATGCAAAAACAAAATTCCCACCAGGAAACCTAGATGAATTATTTCAAAGCAATTGAAAACAAGTCAAAACTATCCTGGAAACAGTTTTCCACCAGTTTGTCCACTATCGTCCTTCTGCCAGTATTGAAATGTTTGATTTTCTCCCCCAACACACGCTCCCTTGATAAAACATCTCTTTGCTCATCTACCACTGGGTAGCATGGGAGTCACACAGCTATAAAGCATCCGAAGAGAGCAGTCAGTCAAGGAGCTCACCCAGCTGTGCAAAAATCATGCAGTGCTTGGGAAGGACCACCCAGCTCAGGATGAGTGAGCCAATCTTGCAGGGACAATGTTAAACTCTTCTGTCTATACTAGAAGCAGTCCTACAATTTCTCCCACTCGCCCCCAGAAAAGTCAACATTTTCTGCAGCAGCCAAATCTCCTTGCCTTTCTACATTTTCATTACTGGAAAAAAGTTTCTGCCCACAAACCTTACAGCAGCCCCAACAGAACATGGCTGGAGGTGTGGCAGAAATAAGCATCTCCCAGCAGAGAGGTCTCACTCCACCATCTTACTTACTGGGGGCCAGGGAACCCTCCCAGTGGAACACAGGACCTACAGGCTCCTGGGGTAGCACAGTACCATTAGGCATGGCTTAAAAGGCTCAGACTAGAAAGACAGAGAAAGAGAAAACCAGAAGAATATAATGGCCATGCATTTGCTGAAGCACTGAAGAACACCTATGAGGGCTTTAAAGCAGGAAAGTAATAATTAGAAACACTTTTGCTCAAACTGAACCTTCATTTTTTCACAAAGCTGCCTATCAGTCACACCTGGGACTCAAAAGGGAGATAGATTTGAAGAGAAGAAAGTTAAGGCTGGCAGGGGAGAAGAAAGGAGATAGTGACCCAAATATCCACACTGACTGAAAACAAGAGACAGGAAAGTTTCACTACAGGAAAGTCCATGGAGGATGCAAAGAATTAATGTCCTGTTCATCTGCAGCAGGTGAAAAATAAGTTTTAGTATTTTAGGAATTTGTTCCTAAGCATTCTTTGAAGGCTTGATTTAGCACTTGCTGCACTCAATTCAGCCATGCAAGTGCAAAATAACACAGTAGAAGGTAACAGTTACTTGTGTTTTCATAAGACTGAAAGAAAGCATCAGGCTTCTTTTATCATAGTCACAGAATCAACTAGGTTGGAAAAGACCCCTGAGATCAAGTCCAACCCTTGATCCAACACTGTCATGGTAACTAGACCATGGCACTAAGTGCCACATCCATTCTCATGTTAAAAACCTCCAGGGACAGAGAATCCACCAAATCCCTGGGCAGCCCATTCCTTCTTACCTACGGGAAGTTTAACCTAGCCTCCCCAGAGAAACCCACCAACATAAATATTGACCAGTCTTTCCAGAAATAAAAAAGACTTTTTATCCACAAACAATCCTGACCTATTTAGCTCCCAGCATCCAAAACTAAAATACACCAAGGTTTTGACAGTCAACACCTAGTGCTACTAGGTACCTCTTCATAGCAAATTATTTCAAACATGGATGTGATAAAGTGTTCACCATGTTGTTCTCTAGACTCATTTGGAGCAGAACTGAACTTACAGAGTCATTAAAATGCCAGTGACCTGCCATTAAAATGCCAAAATGCCACCATAAGAGGGGCACAACTTACTGTTATTTTGAGTGAAACACCAGTACAGAAATGTTGTGAGAAAGCAATTGGATACTACTGAGATACCAAAGTCCAGTCATAGGAAAAAAACATCCACTGTGTTATGGCTCTGGGCTGACTGCAAAGTCTTCTGCTTGTTTCAAATCAAATCAGAAATGTGCTGCAATAAAGGAGAAAAATAGAGCTCTCATCTCATCTTTCACAGTTTTTGGAAAGCATTGGTCTTTGCTAAGAGCCACTCCTTCTGGCATCATGAGTGGAAAATTTTCCAGTTAAATACAGACAAACACACACACACAAGAAATATTCCAGTTTCTTATTTACAAACACTGGGAATAATTTCTATTCTAAATTAGACCTTTAAAAAATAAATGTAGAATTAGAGGCCTGCTAGGAATGTTAGCGAACAGCTTGACTTACAGTGTTGCAAATAAACCAAATCATGGCACTCAGATCATATGAAAGTAATTTTTCTGTGGAAAATTGTTTTTTCAATTCTCAAGCTCTGCTGTAATAAAACTCCCTATAGTGTATTTGTGTGTCCACTGATTCCAGGGGACTGATTTGTGCTATATGTTTGCAATTATTTGGTAAGGATATACCAATGACATAACTCCTATGACTACACAGCTAAGCTCACCTCTTAAAGAACAATGCTTGAAAGTGTTTTTCTTTTCATATTAATCCTCCATGCACTTTAAGTAATTTGTGGTTACTTAAAGTTTTACAATTCTAAAAATTCTTTGTAGACTGAACCAGATGTTAATCTCCATTTTTAAAAAGTGTTCTTGAACCCAACAGAGAGATAGCACCATTGATTAATAACTGAATTTTCCGTCATGTCATCTTTGAAGGATAGTTGAGGAAAACTCCCTTGTGAAATGTACTTTTGAAACATCACTGATGTCTGAATTTCTTTGATTTTCCTCGCTCTCCTTTCACTGCTCCCACTCCATGAAAGCTTCTTTGCATCCTTCAGAAATTGTCTTCCTAAAAAAAGAAATTTTAAAAGCTGCTAAGTAAGTCTGGCCCTTTGACTAAAATACAATTAACAAGCTATGGGACTGAAATCTGTCCCCAAAGCAACTGCACATCCCAACAAAGTAAACTGGAATAGCTACTGCTGACCTCAAAAGGGCCAGAATTTGTCCCACTGCAAACTTTACAAGAAGTAAGTCACAAGAAACCCATCCAGAAATCAAGCATGCTATTCAAGGTTTACTCTTGCTATATCTTTTAGATAATACGAGAACCAACATTAGCTATCATTAGACTGGGAATTTTTACAGCCTCAATAGTATCACCTAATGCAAAGCAAAACATATGATGGCCAGTTATTAATGAAAGAGCATTAAATATTTAGACAGCTTTGCCAGCTCACAAAATAAGCCAAAATTAGTGCCTCGCAGTATTTGCATTCCACTAGGATATTATTTTAAAGGTCGCTATAAGCAGCAGCAACCCCTACAGCTGGTATACAGGCAAGTCTTGCATTCAGTTTGGTGGAAGACGCAGGAGTTTTGGCCACTGACATACGAATTTACAATCTGGAATCTGACACCCTGTCTTGAATTACTCAACTGTTTACCCTCCTCTTTGTCATCTTCCCTAAATCCTGGTAGACACAAAGCATCTGCCAGGAGGTTATGCTGAAAGCAGCAGGCAGGTCCCACGGAGGAGCTAGCTCTGATCTGTGATGGCTCCAACATACACAATGCAACTGGCGCCTTCTCCAGCTTTCTTGGTGCTCATCAGCCAAACAAGAAAATGCAGTCTGATTAGAGGCTGCTTTTTCAGCAAGTGCCAAAATGAAACTTTCGCCTTCCAGAGGGACACAGATTATTTATTAGCAATTATTTCTCTCGAAAACCCTCTTTTCCAGGAAATCATCTTTTCTCTCTTCACTGCAGAAAGTTTACACACAGCTTACCAGGATGTCACTACAGTGAGAGCAAACTATTTACATTCCTGCCATATGTCTATCGATACCCTGCAGCTGTCTATCTAATTTACAATTAGATACCAAACTTCTGCTTGCGTAACCATTTGCATGCTCGCCTATTGCATATTTTTAACACAGTTAAGTAGATGTTATTTTTCTATTTTTTAAATCGAGCTTATTTTTTCTTGCCTTAAATTTTTTTTGTGTCTACACGTTTCCGTCATTAAAATAAGAAATGGATTAGAAAATAAGTGTTTAATGCCCTGAGTATTGAGAGGTCATAAGAGAAATAGTGCTACCTCCATCCTTGGAGGTTTTTAAGATACCAGCTATACAAGTCATCATCAAGCTGGTCTCATGCAGACAACTGTCCTGCCCTGGATGGGAGACTGGACCAGTAACCCCACAGATCCCATCCCATCAGCTCTCCTATATCTCCCAGATCCTACCATCCTGGCACAGGGAAGGAAACATTATATCCTACTTCTTTCTGAACAAAGAGCTAAGACCCAAGCCACACACCAAGAAAGGCAGCCCTCCTCCATAAGAGACTAAGAATAGTTGTATTTTCAGAGGTCTGTAGTACCATAGGCATTAAAATTTGAATTCTGTGTGCACCCGTATGCCCACTTCCTAAAATCAAGCCTGTGCTATGATGACTATGAGTTGACCAACTAAATGCAACAGCAACACTCCTTAGAGCTGTGCATGAAGTAACCTGCCTCACCACAACAGGACTTGCGCTTCCACTGCCTCCATGGTATTTCTCAAGTGTAGATTCAATATTTAACCTCCAAATGCCCCAACATAACACCTTTTATAGCTCAAAGTGAAGATGCAACTGAGGCAACACATAAACACCCACACATGCAGGCTGAAAGTCACCTGCAGCATGGAAAAACCTCTTGGGAAATTGTGGATGAGCACTGGTCTTTTGTGTGTGTATGTGTCTGTGGGTCTGCGTGTCTGTGTGTATGTGTGCATGCAGCTGCTACAGTGGATGCGCAAGTTTTTCACTCACATAGTATCTCCCAGCATCATCTCATAATTGTCATGCAAAGGAGGGTGCAACCTCTGCAAGGCCTGGGAAAAACCTCAGCATATTTGTCTCAGCGATGAAAGGCTGACAGGTATTTTTCCAGGGCTCCATGGGGAAGTAGGGGGAAAATTAATTTCCTAATCCAAATAAAAGACTTAGAGATTTTAATTCTTTTTCTCTAACCCAAAATAGTATTAAAATTACATAAAGATATCAGAAAAAAGCTAATCAAGTTTTCCTTTTTGGTGAAACAGCATTCTAGAAAGAAAAGTATTTTAGGTTAATTAAAATAAGTTATATTTGATGACAAGAAAAAGTCTCACTTTCCTCTTTTACTATTAAAACAGAATAAGAGTTACAACTCTAAAGGCAAGACATTTTACACAAAAAAAAATATTATCAATCCTGCAACTATCAAGAAGACATTCTGACATTTTCCAAATTATTTTTGTCTTACTTCCACTCAAAAGAAAATGCCATTTAAATTAATGAGCTTTAACAAGCAATTTTGTTTTGAAGAAACGGTCTTTTCTAAAAGAAAATTGTTTCAATGGAATTTTTTTTTCTGTTTTGATCACTAACTAATTATTCGAAGACACTGGAGTTCTCTGATCCTGGACATATGACATGGATTATAGTGAAACCAGCTGGAGATTAAATTTCTAACTCACATATGGAGCTCATGACCCTCTTTATGAATCATCACACCATTTGTTTAATATTTAATGCAACTCTTAGTTACTCTGAAGAAAACGTTGAACAACAGGGGCCCATAAAATTAAAATCAACAGAGCAAAATCACAGCTACTTGCAAATCCTCTCTTCTTTGGGACTCCATCACAAATCTGTCTGATCTAGGTTCATTAAGTTTATTTTTTCACTCCTGAGATGGTAAGATATGATGCAACACTAAACTTTCATATAAACATCTCTGATTACAGCTTTCAAGCCTCAAGAGATCCAGGCTTGCCTTTCATGCAAACCTAGGCATGGTAATATCTTGAGATTAAAAAGAAAGATTTCTGAGCATGCTAATCTATTCAAGTCTTGGGAAGAGCGGGAAATTAAAACTGTGCAGCTCTAGATAAAATTTGACTATCTTAAATGCAGAGACTGTGCACTGGAAAAGTAACTGTCTCCGTGGTGGTATCTCTCACTGGCTCCTTAAGTCACCAACTTGAACAACAAATTCAGAAATCTACGAGTAGGAATCTGTGGATGTCAATGAATTCAGACCTGCTATCAGGCACATTTTATCTACCTATTTTGTCAAAGCTAAAAGAAATACACTTTTTATAAAGATATTTGCAGAACTTCTAAAAATTGCCATTGCATTAAGTGCTATTAAATGAGTTGTGCAAGAAGTTTAAAGCTTCACCTCCACCTCCATCTGAGCAAGGTCGGCAAAGTCAAGCCAAAACCCAGCTCCCATCCTGAATCTGTCTTTTGTTCAGACCTGATTTCATTCAGTATGAAGACACCTCTTGCCTCCAGCTTTCAAATCAAAGTACAGATTCACATCCAATCCCTGAGAGACATCCAATGAACAAAATCTGTTTATAGCCGTTACCTTCTGGCATCAAGCATCCCTCTGCCTTCCCTTTCTGTTCCATCAATGCTCTCAATCCAACTTAGTCTCATCATACCCAAAAATTGCACATGTCCTTGCCCCTAGATGCCTATTTCGACCCAGAATTGATTGATACAGCATTAGTCAAGTGATATGAGGCTTGCATGGTTCACAGCTAATAATTTGGCATCAGTGGGAACGATCTTTTAAAAGTTCCTTTTAATATAATGACTGGTTGAGTGAATTCAGTGTCTGGAGTTGTGTCTTCATGCAAAAGCAGTGCTCCAGGCAAGTCTCAAAGCACAGGCGGTGTTGATTGCCTCATGCCAGAGCATGTTAGTTGGGCAGCTGAGACGCTGGTGATTGTGCCAGCTTTAAATGCTGCTGCTGCTCCTTAGCTGCTGCTGTCCTGCCTGTGCAGAGCCAGGGGATGTATAAGCACTCCTCGTCTTCTCTAGGTTACTGCAGCCCCCACCACAGGCTGATGATGCTGTCTTTAAGAGAAGATAAAAGGCTTTCTCATATAGCCCTTTTTGGAGCTCTGCTGATCTTTTTCACTCCTATCAAAGCCAACATCTGTATGGGAAAGATGGCTTTGCGCATGTGAAGAGCCACAAGCATGGCGTGGAGCACCGTGCATCTCCAAATCTGCATGTGCCACATTTCATTCTCCAAGTGAAAAGCATGCAGCTGCAGCCCTGACTTCTGCATGGCCTCTCTCTGCCTCCCCTGAGCATCCACAGAGCATTTGCCTGGCTGTTGAGGTTACTGTCTCTGCAAGCTTGAACCCACCTGCAGGGGTGCACATGGAAACAGAAATCCCAGGTTGCCCATCTACCCAAACAGGGTAGCAGCAGCATTCTTCCACTGAAAACACCAAGCACCCACTCAGTGGAAGAAACAGGTACCTGAAAGATATTTTTCTCCCATGAAAGCACTAGATGTGGGGTCCGTTGCTGAATTATATATGTAAGTATAGACCTCCCAAACCCAGCAAATCTGTCCTTGCCATCTCTCATGGCTTTGCAGTTTGCATAACTATTCCAGCAGCCCCTTCTTCTGTGCTCCCCAGCAGAATTAATTAATGTTTGCACAGTACTTTGAAGATGAAAGTACTAAGTGACTGCTAAATATCAAGCTAGATTCTCAGCTGGTTTAAAAAATGGCATTTGCAGTGCAGCATCTGGGCCAACAATCACCCTGTCTCATTAGAGAGACTCTGTAGCGAATGTGAAGGAAAAAAAGGATTTAAAAAAAACGGAAAGAAAGAAAAAGTATGTAAGAAAAATAATATAGAAAAAGAATAATATATGCAGAAAAGCAGCACTGAAGAAATAACCCTCATGCTTTTCAGAGTCCCTCTTTCTGCAGGTGAAGAGCACAAATCTGCAGAGCCACAACACCGTTCTCCTTCAAACCTCCTTAAAACTCACCTCTGCTGAGATGCCTACAAATCATTCAGCACTGATTAGCCAGCTGATGTACTGTGACTTCTGCACATTACACTTCCCATAACCATCCAGCTCTTAATGCTGGCCCGCCCCATCTGTTTACTCAACGTGCTGCTTCTTTCCTACCCTCTGCCTTGAGCCTTTGCAGGCTTTTTTTTCTTATATATAGGCATCAGGGATACGCTGACACCAACAAAATGTCTTTCCAGTCCTTTGCAGAGTCCATATAATATGGACACACAAAAAGTCAGTCTCAAAGGGTTAGCCTCCATAGTTTTAGATCCACTTACATGGATGAGCCTCAGTATGTTTAGATCCTCTTCCTCAGATCTGTCTGTTCCTGTGTAAAATGGTTCATCATGGAAAACAACCCATGAGGTTAAACTCATGCACATGCTATGCATAAAGCAGATGTGTGCTTTTATAAAAGGCACTGTGCTGTTCATGTTTAAAGGCTAAACTTACTGCTTATGTTATATATATATATAGGGGTTTTTTAATAGCAGGAACTGCTATTAAAATTGTAAACACAAGGTCCAAGAGAAAGTTTCATTGTCAAATCAGTCCGTCACTTCAGAATAAACTGCAATAGTTACAACAGGAGACAAAGTGACTAAATATTATAGAGACTAGCAAGAAGGCCTTCCTCTGGGGGCAGTAACACAGATGGTGCTCGGAGGAGAGGAGGCACCAGCAGGCTACATGCATCTCATGTCAAGACACCATAGCTGATGGGAGAAGCACCTCCATCAGCTGGACATGTGCAGGGTGAAGCACCAACAATGAGTAATATCTGAAGATGAGGTATTAGAATGAGTCATCTCATTGACTGCAAAGGGACCAATATCGTGTGACTTGGATCTGGTCAAATCTCTTACCACATCCACGTGATCTAGGAGCCAAACTCAGGCTCATTTCAAAAAAATCACAACTCCAGTTATTTCAGTAGGAAGCCATGCATGCAAAGGGTGTAGACACTCCTTCCACTGCCTCAGTAGACCTTATGTTTTCCACTTGTTAGCTAAATTAGTCACATGCGCTATTCACAGAGATACAGGAGGAGAGCCCTCAAGCCTCTTCCCACATGCAACTGCAAGACTCTACTCACTCAAATGCCTAAAATAGCACTGGATTTTTAGGTATTCAAAAGAAAATATCGCACCAAAAATATATTTCCATGCTGATAGATTCCAGCAAGTGCTACAAATCCCAAGGACGCTGTCTTGGCAAGAATGCTGGTTGTTTTGGTTTTTTTTTAAAAAGGTAAAACCAAAGAGAAAACCCAGGCCAGCAGTCTAAAGTTTTTAATCTGTATTCCCTTAGTGCAGCAGTACTGATCAAAACACAAGAGGAGAGGACACTCCTACTCACCCAAAAACAGGGAGGCTGCCCATACACACACTTTGCCAGTAGCAGAGTGTCACAGATGCAACCAAGTGGGTTAACTTCCAAGCCTTGTGCCTTGGGCAAAGCTGGATATTTTTTCCAGCTGGCTGCAGATGCCTCTTACCCCAGTCTGCTTCATGCTCCTGCTTTCCAAATGAAGCCTCTCTCCGTTGAGAAACATCCCTTCTGCCTCTTCAGCATGACTTAGGCTGATGCTCTGCACTCATAGCCCTAATCTCTGGAGAGCTAGGATGAGATTTTCAAAAGCACTTAGTGTTGACCTACCTCTGCTCCAAATCAGTCTGATCATATTAGGTTAACTATATTTAAGTTTGGCCATGTATATTTTGTTGTAATAAACTTACCCCAAAGGAATGCTGCTGCTTTAAAACAAGATTACTAGACCTGTGACTATATTTATGCATCTCAATAAGGAATCTGATTTTGCAGTTCCAGGTCTGTGAAATTATTTTGGAGCACATTGAATATTTAGTACTGGCAGAACAGAGGTCAATGCAATTATGTCCTCCATCTTAAAAGGAAGCAGTCCCCTCTAAATTGAGTGCTGAAGAAGTACTGCACTGGAGACCTTAAGGCTCAAAACTCAAAAAACTAACACTTAAAATTAATAGAGATCTCAACCCAGCCAGAATGTACTTTTTTTCCCCCCCCACAGAATCCGTGAGCAGCTCTGCACAACCAGGACCTAAATACCTTTATCTTTCATCTCCTCCCCTTTTATTTCTCCCCAAAGAATTGCCAGGCAGTGAGTGTTTCTAAATGGTACAAAAAGTGACTGTCAGATGTCACCAGCTCTTTTCCAAAACACAAACACTGGAGAACCACTTCTTCAGCTTAGTCCATAAGGCACCTCCAGAAATACCAGAGTAATAGTTGGGATGTTTTGGCCATGAAGCTCATACAGCATAGGACTAAATGTACTCTTACAGACGAGCTTTTTTAAAAAAGAAATTTAGTATGTTTAACCTTCTTCTGCTGAATTTTCTCTTTTGATATATATATATTTTTTAACTGGATCCATAATTGATCTATCTAGATGATTGACAGTGAAGGTGAAGGAACAGCCTGTTAGTCTTGACTGCTGGAGTAATGAATAGAAAAGTTGACATGTTAAATTTCTTCACCTCCAATTGGAATTATAAATTATAGACTTCTTTTACATTATCATAATACCGACTTCATCTTAAAAATAGAATGATTCCTTGGGGGTGTATTTATAGTGAAGAAATACATATCTAATGCTGTACTTAGCATATCTTCATATTTTAACAAAACTGGATTGATTGTTCCAATTTTGTTCATATTTTTGGAAAATAAGAGGCAGAATCAGATCATCTCACAATTTTTTACAAGGTCTACCATTTTGCTTCTGTAGGACATTCTGAAATTTTCAAAAGCTCTCTGAAAATCAGCATACCCTCTTGCTCTCCCTACAGCTACTTGGCAGGTTACATCTTCCCAGTTTGGCCAAGGGCCATTTTATCTGAGTCTTTGCAGGGAGTGCAACTGAGATCTGAGGAAGTCTTTGGAAATAAAGTTTCTACCCCATAAAAACCTCTTAATTCGGCCTTCATTCTTAAGCAAACAACTTCTGCAAAACAAATCAAATGAATCAGTTTGTGTGAAAGCAAACACAGCCCATCAATAAAAGCAAAGCAATAAACCACAGGGAAATGCCTCCAAGCCACATACAGTGCATTTAGACTCTCCCAATTTATTTTGTATGAGAGGGAGGGGAGAGAGCTCTTAAAACTTTTGTCTAAATTACACTTCATTCAAATCATGCTGGTACAAAATCTCAAGGCCCAGCTCCTAATGGTGTAACTGCCTGTGGAAGCGCAGAGGAGACAAAGATGATCTTCATTGTGGGATGCCAAGGGGAGGGGATTGCTGGGCAAGGGGTAGATACAGTCACCCTGGCCCTAAGACCAGTCCTCCATTCCAAGGCAGGCCAAGGAAATAAACCCCTTGATCTGCCCCAGAATCTTGACAGCACCTGGGGTAGTGCTGAAGTCAGGTCAGAGCAGGGTCAAAGGGAGATATCTTGGCCACAGTTCTTTCCGTTCACGTATGTGTTCTATACCTTTAATGTATATGGCCCTGTCAGCAATGCTGCTTCCTACTGACTATCCCACAGGAAAAAAAACTCAGCCTCAAGTCATCTACAGGATGAATTCCCCTACAGCTCTCTTAATGCCTTCAATTACACTGCTGTGTCTTGATCTTATGAAATATTTTCGATTTCCAGAATAGTTTTGAAACGGGGAGAGAGGAAGGGACAGTGAAGAACAATACGCTTCCAATAAAACTTGGCATCATTCAGGATTTCTTTCACTTCAGCAAAAAAATCCTTTAAGACACAAATAAATGTAACTTATTAAGTTAGCAGGATCTTCTCCTAATAGTGCAATTAGCTTTCATAGGAGATAGGCCCATGTACTGTCTTGAGAATAGACTCTCAGGCATATATAAGCATGTAATATCAGGCACACTTCTCTCAAATTAAGGAAAGCATTTGTCATTTCCAATGCTGACACTGAAAAAGAAGTGTTTTAAATGCTCTATTAGCATAGAGTCCCAAGGGATCTCCTGAGCAGTGCCTCTCAAGGAGCAAGCCCCAGCATCGACTCCTGCAATTCCCTTTTTGCTGCCTGAAGGAGAAGCACTGCTGGGGAACATTATTTACAGGCAAGGACCCACAACACTGTCCACGAGCCCATTAACAAGTCAAAGCTAAGACATCTGAAAGACTTTAAGACTTTACCTCTTGCAACCACATAAGGAACCTCTGCAGCAGTCCTATCCCATCCTGAACTCCCAACAGAGGTCCGGACCTCACTCCCTGGCCTTGTTACTCTACTTGGTACAACACACCTGGACATCCCTTTGCATTGGCTATCACTCAGCAGATTACAAAAAAGCAACTTTGTTTTCTTTCAATTACTTCAGGGTTGGTAAATTGTAGCCCTTATCCATCAACAGTCTATTCCCCATCATTTAACATGACTATAGGCCATCACCAAACAGATTACACTGACTATTTTATTCATATCCTGTATTCAGTAAGTGGGGAAGAAAATGTATTATTCTGGTAACTGATTCATGTTTGCCACCAGATACATGAGGCAAATGTGTCCAGGAAATGCTTACCCAGTGTCACCCAATGGGTAAGTGCAGACACTATTCATTGAAACGGAAGCCACAAGAAATAACTGCAAGGAAAGCAAAGCCACTGTACAGACTGAAAAAAATGGATCTAACAAATACTGCCACACTATATCCAAGAATGCAATGCAATGTTTATTACATGCTTAAAATTAGTACGTGCTGTTTTGTTGGTGTCAACACAGGCTCGAAATGCCTGATCCTTCACACTCCACAAATCCTATGCAGTGACAAAATTGACTCTAATATCTGGATGGCAGCAGTTATGTCTCCCATCGGCTGTTTCTGTAACCTGAAGAGAAGCAGCATTTCCAGAGCACAACTCGCATTGTAGATGGGCAAAATCACCTCATGAGGGTGTCCATGTTTCTCAACCAACCAGGACAACAAGGCTTTTCATTCAGGTACCCTGGAAGACATGCATTGTCACCCACCTGGAACCCATTTGTGATTCCCCTGGTCTAGGCTCCAGGTGGGGGACAGGAGGATAGCAGTACAGCACTCAGTGCTACACGATTTCTAGCTTCTCTTCAGCCTACACTGTTTAGTATCTGGAACATCTAATAATTATTATTAATTGCACTTAACTGCAAACTCTAAAATAGATGTGAGGAATGCACAAATAAAGTCTGGCACACCTGCAGCTTAGCTCCAGCTCCTCACTTGGGTTCAGTTTTACCACGCAAAGTTTGACCCATCTGTTATATATGTGCTACAATCAAGCTTTGCAAAATCCGTCAACCTGCAAGCCTTGGCAACAAAACCAGCCCAAGAGATGTAAGCGGCAATCTGAGAAGATACTCCCCAGGAATTAGATTTTGTAAACAAACATTTCAGCTAATTGCATTCTTGTTCTCAGTGCAATGAAGGCCCCATTTAGCCAAAGCATTTGTCTACAGAGTTTAGTTTCTTCCATTTAATGAACGTTGATCCTGTCTTAGCCTCTGCTGGTATATCATCAGGATCAACATGAAATGCTAATGGCAAAAGATGCTTAATATCATTTCAAGTGTTTAAGTTACAACTGCAGCTATTAAAGCAAATCCATTTTACCTGTTCCTTCCCTGGCTCCCAACTGAGACACATTTAAAAGTTTCCGTGGGGAGAAGTGATTCATAATGGCTACACAGATGAGAGAAAAAGCCTTTCACCATTAATTACAGCCAGCATTTTCCATACCCAAGCTGGTCATTTTGCCGGCACAACACATAATTAGCAAGGCTCATTTTATTTTGTTGCCTTCACAGATTAGTTCACTTTGTAAAAAGCAAGGTAGCTGCCTCCAACAATAGGGATAACTATGCCGACCAGAGAAAAAAATAAGGCTTTGTCATCTGTTTGTAGTCCACGGCAGAAAAATCCAACAGATCCCTCAGTTTTCATCCCCTTGCTAGTTCAATGCAGAAATCAGTGTTGCTTTCCTGTGGTATCCCAAACATGAGCCCCTGCAGTGCACCCATGTAAGATAATCACTGCAGTCCCATGAATCTAGTGAATCTTGGCAGTGAGAAAAATTTCCTCAATTTAAAACTTTCCAACTGCTAAGTCAAAGTGCAAGACATGCCATAGCCAGAGCAGTGAGGAGGAGGAGGAGGATGCTTCCTGCTCCTCATCCCTGTAGAGCAACTGCAGTGGGTCCAGCCCCAGTGGCATCCATAGTATTCTTGCAGTGTGTGCTTTGGCGACATCACAGAAATAGCAGGAGGGGATGATGCATTCATCTGAACTTCACTTGCCCAGAGAAATGAAACCTTTTCAGAAACCATCTGAATTTTAAAGCAGGACTGTTTCTTTCTTCCCACGGCTCAGTCCACCCCTCAATCTCTTTGAGGAGAAACTTCTGCACAGCAGAGGCTTATGGTAGATGTGCCTGACAAGGTCTCAGTTTTGAACTAGGCACCCAAAATACTGGTTGAAGCCCCCAGTGCTTGTGAGGCACAGCATGCTGCTGGCAGCTATCGTCAGAAACACTGAAGTTATCCGCATGCAGATTTTAAAAGGCCACTATTTATGCATGTAAATTCTGAAGGGCATTAGCAGCATCACTGACACACACTGACAGCCAGCCCAGCTCCGGGAAGGGAATAAGCAGCAGCAACTGCCTGAATAATTGATGTGCTTTTACTCTGCCCCATGGCCCAGTTATTACATTGCTCACTCTCTTCAACTGCCTGTGGTTTCTAAATTAATTAGAAATCTTAATGTCATGGCCAGCCAGTTAAAAAAAAAAAAAAAAAAAAAAAGACACCGAGAACAAAAGAAGAGAGTGCTTCTCATGCCCTTGAGCCTTGGGATCTCTTCCTTCAGTCTGGCCACGCAGGGAATAAAAGCACAGTCTCAATTTCTGAAGCATCAACCCCGCTCACTGATGCCAACAGCAGCACAGCATGAAACCCACTCAATCTGCAAAAAGCCCCAACTGCATGGGGGTGAATGCCCCCATCAAGGCCACTGCTCCCATAAGTTGGGGCAAGGCCTTTCCTAGGGGCTGACTCGTGCAGAGCAGCTATAGTCTCTTCAATACAGAGAAAAACATCTGACATGTCCCTAGCCCGGCCGTTGCAACCCAGTCCTATGCAGCACCAAACAAAAGGATGCTGCTGCAGTCTGGAGCAATGAAAGAGCTCATGGTTGTTCTGCTCATACAGCTGACAGAGCAAAATGACTCTGTGGGATCCCGTTCATGGGAGGAAAAAAACATTTGTGTGCAACCTGACCACAGAGAATAGGAGATCAAATACAACATGAGTGGCCATGTTTTTGCTACATATATACCATATATATTGCTTATGCTTAAACTTTAAAACAATATCTATAGCTATTAAGAGTCCCAGTGGGCATAATTCTCATGTTTTAGCCACACTGAAAAAGCACAGGTAGTTGTGCTTCAAGGCCTTGTAAAGCACTTAGCCATGATGAATCTGGGGATGTTTTTTACCTCCTTGCAAAAAAAAAAAAAAAACAACCAAAAAAACCCTGTTTTTTTTAAAAAATCTCTTTACAACAGTACCAAAAGCATAAATAAACAGAAATTACTGAATTTGTAAAGGTAATTTTAAATTGCACAGATAACTCAGACTGATATTTCACCTTCTTACAAAAAAGCAGTGAAATACCAATGAAACTCAACAGTGTGGCAGTCTTCCCCTCTGCCAATACATTATGTCATACTGTAATCTGTAAGATCCTGAGAAAGGTATAAACCACCACCTTTCCGTTATCACTCCTGGGAAATTCATTATTGTAAATCTTTCTTTTTGACAAGGATAAACTGACATACTCAGAGCATTGAACTGTCTGACTCCCCACTAAAGTTATTCTACATCTCCTGTACATGTTAAGTGCCCAAACATGACAGCCCCACAGCAGTGATGGCAATCACCATAGCTGATGACGGTGACAGAAAGCTTCACAGAGGTCTAATGGCACTGTAAATCCAAATGGAAGTCCCAACAAAATGAATCCCATTTGTTAGCACATGAAAGGTAGTTCACAACACTGTGAGCCAAAACTACAGGAGAATGTGGTTATCTAAAAGTTTAATACACTTTGATCAAGCTTTTATTTGCTTCGAGAGCTTCTTTCTCTGTCTGTTATCTTTCCTCTCCTGTGTAACTTTGCATTAAACTGATGCACGCAGAGACCACCACGAAAAAAATACAGAAGGTTCCACACAAGTTGCAAGATTAGGCCCTTTCAGTGTTTTTCAACAGGTTTCTTGAGATGACACTTCCATTTGTAGGGTGGGAAGATGGACTTTCAGCAAATTGTAATGCTCATACATGAAGAAGGCAGAATTGTTCCACCCTGTGATTTGTTTGCATTTGTCATCTTGGCTTCATACTGCCTCTAAAACGTACTTGCTAATTATCAGCAGAATGGCACTGCAGATGTAGTGAACACAAGATGTCACTCACATGCATTTTTCAAACCCAAGCAATGAAATAAAGCCTCTCGTAAGGACATGTCACGTGTTCTTACAGAAACTTTCCTGACCCTGGCAACATCTGCTATCTCTCTCCCTCTTAACACCCATGTTTTTAAATTTCACTATGTTTGCTGTGCTATATTCAAATGTACAAACCTTCACATTATATATAATCTTTTGCTCTTCATACTGTGGAATGTACATACATCTCTTCTCACTCTGAAGTTATTACATTAATTAATACAAAAATTTACTGAAAGGTTCAGTTCATGTAAACTCCTCTAGCTTAACCACAGTAACAGTGAAGCCCTATGCAGGTTTCAAAGCAGAGGTGGGTTCCTGATTCTTCTGGATCACCATACAGATGAAAGGACGTAGAAGCTGAAGCAAGACTGCCACTACTCAACGTGGTCATGCCCTCCTCGTCCAGCTTTTACACCACTAGTCTCCAAAACAGAGCAAAATGCAAAACCACATGGGGTCCTATAGGGCTGCTCCCCTTTCAGCCTTGGAAAGAAAGTAGAAGAAGGTTCAGGAGATGGCAGCAGTACGGAGCAGTACAGCTTTCCTCACTACGTGTTGGAGCTTAGTCTTTCAAGACGCAGCCCCTGGCAAAGTGTCTCATGAAAGTTTGATGAACAGCATTTTGTTTAACACCAGCAACCGAGCCACAGCCCTGTTGAGCTGCGTTGCCCAAACAAAATGTCACAACCCAAGAGGATCAAGAAACTCGATTGCAAGAGGCAGGCTTACAGGCAGCACAGGAGCTCACAACCTCTGGAGCAGGGTGCACAGCCCCACAAGTTACTCGGTCACTGAAACATGAGGAGGCTGCTGTAACACTGATGAACACTGCGCCTCCTTTGATACTTTTGCCCAGGACGCTGCAAGGCTGCACTAGGCAGTCTTGCAAGTACTGAGAAGTCCACAGCCCTTTTTCCGTTAACACATATAAACCATGATAATTTTTTTCCCCTCTTTTATCCTTTTCATTTCTACATGCACTGAAAAAATCCACAGTGTGCTCTTCCCTAACATCGCTTCAGCACTTTTATGCTCTGCTGCTTTTGTTCCCCTGTTCCCTTTACATAAATGAATATCCTAAAGAAACAACTGCACCTGTAACTGAAAATACACAAAACCCATATGCAGAGACAGTGCTGTAGGCTCATAGAACATGATGAGGTCTAAATATTTTAGCACAGCAAACAAATGAGGAAATGAGGCTAGACTATATGGTCCAGTAATTACCTTTTCTTGTTCTTCAGGTGCTAGAAATCCACACGCTATTTTTTGCAGAGTACTGTATTCAACATTTCTGGAAAAAAAAAAAAAGAGAAAAGAAACAAATTTTAAAATGTTTATATTTGCCTTTGAAGACTTATTAGACACTCATGAACTTTCTGCTGTACATTCATCAGAGGATTCAGTGATGAACAACTGGTTTTGGTCAACAGATCTGATTTTGAGAAGCCTGTAAGAATTTTTAATCTCTATGAAACATATTTCTGTATGGGAAGACAGTACTAACACATAACCAACAATGGCTGGATGAAAAACCAGTGGACAATATCACTACCAATAATAAAAAAACCCCTAAAGATACAACTAGTTACTAAACACACGCACTTAGTGTGTGAGTTTACTGAGGTACATGAGTATCTCTTCACCATAATGATCTGGATAAACTATTGTTAGACTAGAGGATTTATCAGAGATTTTTATAGGTTGCTGCACCAGAATAATAAAGAAACATCTAGTTTGAAAAGTAGGTAAAATAAATTACAATTGCAAGGATAATAATTCCTGTTCTTCAGCAGTTTACAAGTTAAAATTCCTCTGTCCCTTTACATCTTCAGTATTTTCTTCTAATTATAGTGTTAGATGCTAAATGTAACATTAATTGACAAAACCATGAAATGGATAGATCCAGGTCAGCCTCCCGGAAATGTTGGTTTTATTAGGATTAATTACACATGAAAAATTGCCCCTCACAGTTGAGATTGCTACAGATGAAACTTCAGTGAGAATCAGCCTTGTCAGAGTCAGGCTGGGTGGTACAGAACTCCAAGACCTCATCCCAATGAAACAATTAGAAAAAAAATTAAAAACCCATGCAAAGGAAACAGCAATGACTCCTCCTGCCTAAAATTTTGCTTCCTATATTAACTATAAGCCCAGCTCATTTTCTGCAACCTGTAGGGGAGAACACAGGTCATTTAATTTGTAAGTAGTGTATTAAAAAGAAAAAAACTTTAAAGACTGACTAAAGTAGGATTCAGTGTTAAACTGGGGTCAGTTATTCCAGTGGGAGCATGGGTCCCCGAGCCTTTCCCAACCAGGGCAGCAGCACAGCTTTCACCCTGCTGCCATGGTCTCACATGCTGGACCATCCTATACCTTAAAAAAGTTGCAGACAAAGAAACGGTCCTAGGGCTCCAGTTTCACATCTTAGCTAATCCAGAATGGTCTTACTTTAATCTTCAGTGGCAAAAAAGGGAAGTTGCACCCTAAGTTGAACTTAAGAGTTGAAGCACTCCTTGGCAGGTACTTCCCTGAGATTATGAGAGGAAGAACGTTGAGGCATTGGTCCCTAACACATAATTCATATTATTTAGGTACTGAGGAAGCAATTGCTTGTATTCAGTAACCTTGGAAGTCAGACAAGTAAGTTAAAACTTAAAACAAGGCTTGAGAGTCCAGTATGCATGCTAATTTTTGAGTGATTTCTCTGTAATAGGCAAGTATGGATGCTCTGGAGGAAAAAGACACCTATTCCAGGTTGCCTGTCAGCAAAATTGCCTCTGTAAGCCATAAACAGGTTTCAGATCATCTAAAAAATTTACAGGCAAATTCAGAGTAAGACCAGCTATTGCTTCTCCCCATACAAAGGAAAAAGACTCTGTATGTAGATCCATTTTCAGCCTTGGATTTTGATCATATATATACAGTTTCAGTAGGAAAAAACACTTTTACAAGTGTAGAGCAGACCAGGCAACACCTCATAAGGACATCTATATACTTTATTTCTAGGAAAAACGCCACTTGTTTAGACTACACCACTTGTGTTTTATAGCAAAACCTTCACTTGGTTCCAAGAAGCTTTTGGAGAATAATTCTCAGGTGATTGGAGCAGTACAGAGCAGAGAAATTTTAGTTTGCCTAGTTTGAAGAAGTTAAGGTTTGTTACCCCATTACCTTACAATGGCTTTTTAAATGAAATTAAAACAAGATCTTTTGTTTCATTTATAATACCTTACATTTAACTTCTGCTTGGAGCGTAAAGGGCTAGAGATAGCACAACATACAGTGGTTTATGGCTCTTCTGTGTCATTTTAGGATTCAGCACATGCTCTCCTCCCAGCTCACCTTTATTTTATCATAATGTGAGTGTACTGACTGGTAAATTTTTCTTGCCATCCCTTCCCAAATGCCAAATGTATAACCTTGAGTTGGCCTCTGCCATACACTATTTCTATGCAGATTTCAAATGCAGATTGTGGAATTAAATTAAAATAAGAAGGAAACCATATAGAGATTCCTACAGAGTAAAGATCTTGCAAAATACTTGCTAGAGCGTCAGTGCTCCCTGCCAGTGGGTGCACCGCAGGAACTGCAGGGATTTGGCATTAGCCCTAACAGAGAGAATAAACACACTAAAGAAAGGGTCACTGCTTTACCATTGACTCCTGCTAATACAGTAGTACAACACTTGCCCCATGAGCAAGGGAATCTTGTTTTGATCTTCTTTTGCTACTTTCAACACCACTCAACTAACCTTCTCCCCGCCTCAAATCTACAGTACCTCTCAGAAAGTATTTGTCTCTTCCCAAGTTCTTCCCTGGTCATTCTCTACCTGGACAATTTGGTAAGTGGCTTCTCTCCCTTGCTTCATCCCATATTACCCTGGAGCTCTACCTGACAAAATTACTGCTCAATGGATAATGTAGATACTTCAACATAGCCCACTCTTACTAACATGGCTTCTGGTGTTCACGTGGCCAAATATTTCCAAATCCTCCACTATAGTGGGTAATATATCCACCCAAGTAAGACAAGGGTATATTGTTCTGCATCACTAGATGCCACAAGAAGGGCAATTAATCTGCAAACCGGCATGCTGCTGCACCTTCATCCCAAACCAGAAGCTACTAATAAGGAGAGCAATAATAAACACTTTCTGTTTAGCAACAGCAAACGCTAGGAGGAGAATCCATCAAGATGGGATGGCTCACCCTCAAGCAGCTGTCTTCACTACAAAAAGCCAAGCAATGCAATTTCAGTTGTAAATGCTCACAACGAAGGGACTCACAAAAAAAGCACACAAAGTTTTAGGCAACCTTCTGAAAAAGCCTTGTTTGTTAAAATGGACCAAGCACCTCACTTCTGACTCTGTTGAAGCAGAGGAGTGAGCATCCAGCCTCATGCTTTTGGAGATGAAAACCCATGTGGAACAGCACTGCATTGCTCCCGGACATTAGCATTTCTGCTTCAGCCTGATGAAACGAAATCAGCAACTTTCACCTACTGTGACTTAATTAACATGCACCCTACAGACTTCTCCAAATCCTCCACACTGCCATCCTCCATTACCAAGCTCTTCTGATGAAAGTGATTAAAGCTAACAATTATAATTTCTGTTAGAGATGCCCCTAGAGGCTTCGGCAAGGCTCAGACTTCATTGTTCACAGAACACAATGCAAAGAAATCTCTCTTCTGAAGAGCTCATACTCCAAAAAGACAAGGAAATCAAGGAATAGCAGAAAGAAAGACATGGAGACAAAAAATTGTTGCTCAAGGTCAAACAGCAGGCCTCTGACAGAGCTAGAAGAAAACCCTACTTCTCTAGAGCCCTGCAAGTCTAGTCAGCACTGTGCTGACACTCCAATCCTAAAATGTTCAACTAATATATTTTATTTACCAAGTGTCAAGAGCAGGTGAAACAGTTCAGTGTTACTTGCTGTTCCATTTTTGATCATGTCTTCTTGTGGTGATTCTCCAAGCAAAGCTAACCATGACAGCGAAAGAATTACTTTCCCTTCACCTTCCAAAGAAATGCTTCCCATACTTTTCTGTGCAGATTACTGACAAATCAATCCCCTTCAATTTTTTTATTCTTCCATCAATGCTTTCAACAAAGAGTGATTGCTCAAGCACCCTTCTCAACCTTGCACTTCCAATTTTTTAAAGAATGGTCAATCTCAATATGCTTAATTATAATTGCAAATGGATCATTTTATCTTGTACTCTTCTGTTTTAATGGGATTATGTACCATCAAATCTCTACAGTAACATTTAAAGTAAAATTCTCCTACGTCATTCATATGTGTTTTAGATATTTAAAACATTAATATGCAACCTGTGATATTACAAAAGGTTAGATTTCTAACTACCTGGCCCAGTTATGACACCATAAATCTGATTTAATTTTCACTGATTACTAGAAAAATCTTTCCAAGGCAATATAACTGTAATTTGATAAAACTTCTTGACATGCAATTCATCAGGAAGAGAGTGGTTCTGTTGTGCTCTGTACAGCGACAGAACAACGCACGAGTGTGCAAAGCGAGTGAAGCTTTTAGTCTTTGCAAACAACTTCAGTGCATAAAATATTAAAAGCATTGCTAAACTAATCTCTGGCAAGAACTGCAAGCAATTCACTACAACTCGTATTACGAATGCCTTTGGTTTACCATTTAAAAAACATTAGAGTCTACCATTATGGTTGTGTATCACAGTGCTGTACATTAACCTCTGTAATCTTCCACCATGGTGTATTGCAGTAACAGAAATTAGGCTATCTGGCAAAAAAAAAAGCTTAAAAAGACGCAATATTTAAAGAGAGCAGACAGAAAAGCTCCTCGCTCCTTCCTGCCAAAGACAGCAGGACAAAGTCCAGTCCTCTTTTCCTCAAAGCAAATGGTAAAATCCCATTAATATCCCCTGGAACCGACAGATCCCCAGCATCTGGGAAAGGATTCAGTCTAAATACATCGCAGACATAACAGATGAATGATTTGGGGGAGAGGGGTCGCCTGCTCTCATTTTAACACTTCTGTGTAACAGGAACAGAGCAGGTCATTTCTGTAAGCTTGAAAATGCTTTGTGAGCTTTCAGTAGGATTTTCCCTTCAGCATTTTTTGCCTTCTGTCTCCATTTTATTCTTGTTCCTATGCTTAATGGCTTTCAAATCTGTTGAGCATACAAGATGCTTAAAGCCTACACTTGATATTTATTGTTGCAGGACCCACATGGATGAAGTATTGTTCTCCTACAGTTAATAGGAAAACATTTACATTTCAAATATTCTGGAACAATTATGTCTTCTCCACTAAGGAAACAAACTGGAAGATAAATTTTCACTTATACATTATATGGAAGTTTTTGTAGCAAGACATCTATTTTAGGCACTGAAAAACAATCGTAATAAAATGTTCATCATGTTTGCAAATTACTTTAATTTCCATGATGAAATTTGTCCACTCAGAAATATGTCTAATAACTAAACCAGAAAGATGCATTTGCTTTTGTAACAGTTTTCAAAGATTTTTTTTTTCCCCCCAGTGGGATAAGAAACTTCTAAAAATATGCAAAAAAAACGAGAAAGAAAGAGAAGAAAGAGAACATAGCCCAATGCTAAGACAGCAACACTCACCAAGGCATGCTGAAGTCATGCTCCTGCTGTGCATGATGCAGAACACACACTTAAACCTTGCCACTTCCCCTACGAGGCCACTGGTGTGCTGCTCTCCCCTTCCTGTATAACTACCTGGCTCCTTTCCCTCACCCTCCACTTCTAATATATCTGAAACTCCATCCAAATCCATATGCTTCTGTTAAATATATTGAGTTTGAGGAGAAAAAGGTCAGCTTCATTTTGTCTCAACCAGCTCTAGCTCCCAGCTGTCAGGACCAATGGGTGCTGGGGTTAAGCGAGATTTTTTGCGCCTGTCTTTGAAGCAGAAAGCAGCCATTATTTCAAGCTGGCATCCCAGGGTTTGGTTTTTTTCCAACCAATATATTGGTTCCAAGTGGTTTCTGAAGCAAGCAACTAGGCAGTTATGTGAAGCCCAGGATCTGGTACTGGAAGACCCAGAGAGTTCCCTGCAACAGCAAGGCACTTAATGAGAGAGGAGAGGGGGGCCTGGAGTCCAGCCAAATCTAATCCTGGCTATACGTGCCACAGCTGGATTTCTTCAAGTAGGGGCTATTACACTGGCACACTGCTGACCAAAGTCTTCTGTTTCGTGTAAAGTCTCTGCAAAGACCTTAGGAGATAAAACTGATTAATCCTAATTAAAATGAAAATCAAGGAAATGACACAGTCTGTTGAATCTACTTGATGAATCAAAAGCCTCCCTCATTTCTATGTTAATTGTCTTTTTACAAATGTGCAGTACTCTCATACGCACAGAATAATGTTTTTATATTTTTCTTCACTTGGAACATTGTGGGACAGATGTTAGAAAGCAACCAGAGAGCCCTTCTGCATTATCAGGCCCCTGCAGAAGTGCCTAATTGGGTGCTGACTCCTTTCTCAGACTTCTCATGGCATTAATAAAAAAAATCAGATCCCGCAGCAATGCGACAGCCCAGACACTGAAGCCAGGGAAGGACTGGCACCCGGCAGGACACAGCACCTTCCAAGCATGCTCAAAGGTATGTAGGATGCCCCATTAGCATTCAGCAGGGAATATACCATAAGTTAAATTCAACCAACATAAACACACTGAATCCCTGCTCTCGATTTGCATGAGTCTGATAACACTTCTATGAAATGTCGTTGCTCAAGTTTTTATCAAAAGCCTACTTGCACATAACACCATATCACAGTGAGGACATTTGGGAAAGCAATCAACCAGCAAAGGCACTCCTGAAGTGCAAAAATGCAGAACAGACCCTTTCAAGGGCAGTTCAACTTAGGATATGAGTGATTTAAAGAGGAATAAATCAGTACACTGCTAACACCAGCCAATTACGAGGTGGAATGCATAGGAAGGTCTCTTTCTCTACAGATACATACATAACACATTAAAGAGATCCACATTCAATTTGTATCCAATGAAAATTGCTTGTTGTCTAAACTTGTGGGGGGGCAAGGCTAACCTAAAATAAGTGCTAGAGGCACACTGGACAAAATCCAGAATCTGCTGCATTACTTGCTTAGACACCATTTATTGTGGTTACATTTTATTATACAGTAGTAAAAAATTACAAGGCAACATCCTGTGTTATTTCCCACTGGGATAAATGATACAGATGTACTATTAAACCTCAAAACCAGCACCAGTCTGCCAGGTTACATTCCATTTGTGTCTTTATAATGTGCCAATAGGCTGACATTTATGCCTTCTGATGGTAAAGCGAATTATGTTATAGACATTTAAATGTGCCATAAAATGCATAGCAGTACACAAACCTAGAACTCTTCCAATATTTACCAAAACAACACACACACCAAAAAAAAAAATCCCACCAGACACCAGCATCGAAACTTAGGACATATTGGCTTCATTTTTTCCATGCTAGGCCAAAGTTTTGAGGGATTTTTAAAATGTTCCTATAAAAAGGGGTTAATGCAACCTTTCTCCTGTGCATACATTCAACCCACAGTTAGTTTTCATTTCAGCTTATAGATTTTTGTCCTTGCCCAGAACATTTTTCTTTAAACTCTAAATAACTGGCTTCAGGATGGGTGACAGGACATGCCCAACCCTCAAGCTGAACCACAGGACATCAGGCAGCCCTATCCTGACACTTGCAGACAGAAACAGGAGCTCCAAGGTGCCTATCCCAGCTTGGTACTGCTGTCAACCTCAGGTGGGGAGGCACAAAGGTCCACCACAGCTTGCAGCCCAAGGGTATCCTGAACCATGGAAATACACCAGCAAACGGATGATCCTACGGGGATCTCACTGCGGGTCACAGACTATATGTGAACTAAGACATGATCTCAGCATGGTCACTGGTGCTGAGGGTTTGAGAGACATTAAGTCCAATAATTCTGATTTAAAATGAGCTTTCTCTGCTTAGTCACCACCAGCTACTTTGAAAAGGCCAGCCTTCCAAGAAATCAAGACAAACCACTCATAGACTGTCTATTAAATGTCCTGCTTGTGAGAAATATCAAGATTAAAACACAGTGACTAGCACACAATGGTTATCTTAGCCCCATCATAATCTCCCCTTAATGCCACCCCCCAAAGTTTGTTAACATGAAACGAGGCAAAAATTCTTTCTAAGAAATGCAGAACCAGACTAGAGAACACAAATTCATCTTTGCTATTAGATGGTCACAATTTAAAAGTCCATCTGTAGCCTAATTACAGTCTGTGCTAGAAGTATATTGGGATAACTGGAAATGGTGGATGGGGATGCATAAACAGCAAAGTATAATATTTTTAGACCAAATGGCCTAAAACCAAAGAAGCACCAATGCTGTTGTTGAAGCTTTACTTGCACACATCAAATTTCTTAATAACATAAAAGCTAAGCAGGCAAAAGCAAAAGAGGAGTTCAGAAATATGCAGCCTGGGAGGGCATGCTGGAAGGAGAGCTACATCTCCAGTTACTATCCCTCAAGCAACTGGCTTGAGAGGATAAGGAAAAGTTGCAATCATACCAACTCCATAGTTTTCTGCAGGGATCACGTCTTGAAATGATTATGATTGAAATACTGATATATCTGGGACTTGTTTAAAAAAAGTCCTTACCCAAACCAAACCAAAACAAGTTTGGGATATTTTTCCTCTGAGAACAACATTTGAGCTTAATGCATTAGAAATGCAGCTGCATCACATACTGCACTAGGATTGCCCATATTTAAGCTGCAGGCAGGAAAGTGCTGAGCCACTTCGTTACAGTGCTTACCATCATAATAAGGCAGAAAGTAGCTGCTACTCCAAAGTTTTTAATTGCATCTAGAAATTCCCTTCTACTTTAAATTTCATTCTGAAATTGTATCTAATAGAGGCTGCTAAAGATGAGTTTGTCACACTTCTAAATAATTATTATTAATGTGACACTAACATCTTTCGCTGGAATTTACACCAACTCGAGTGTCTTTCAAATAACATCCTTATCATTAAATTTAAGATCAAATGTGACTAAAATGCAAAATTATCCTGACTTTTTAATTCCAAGTGGCTCACCAGTCACAGTCTTCCTTTGTAAGGAGGCCCATCACCTTTTCTGTTTTGGTGACATTAGTAAACATCTTTCGAAGGACAGAAGAATACCTTCCCACATCAGAGCCTGATGAACACACATGCACAACCTTAGATGATATTCATAGCCAAGACTAAAGGTTATTAACAGGCTGCATTGTCTCAAGACAACATGGTCCAATCTGCAAGCCCCAGGATAATCAGATTTTCAAGAGCATCTTCCACGACCTTTGAAAGAGCTTCTATAAGCTCATTCTATGAGCATCCTGTCAAGGAAAATACCACATGCAGTCCCAACACGTTGAAAACCACCAACATTGCAGCACTGGCAAAGCATGGGTTTGGAAATCCTGAGCCACTAGGATCTGAAGTTACCAGGGAAGCAGGGAATGCAGATACCCTCATGAAATCAACTATTCAACAACCTGCTATCCAAATTCAATGAGAAACCCTCTAGGTAATGATGAGATTTTAAAAAGGAGATAAAGAAGCCTCCTGATCCTTCAGAAAATACCTTTCCCAAAAGAAGGGGCTCCAAGGAAACTACACGGTCACACCCTGAAGTTTTCCTTTGCTTTTCTAAGGGACAAAGTATCCCACACATTTTGAAGTACTGTAAATGCAGCTAAACTGGACATTAAAGAATCTCTGTAAATCTAAAATAAATAAAAGAAATCCACAGGAGGAAAAATCTTATCAGTGTCTCCCCACACAATTAGCATATAATACTAGGATTCTTTTTCCCGAGACATGAAATATATTTAAAACTGGCATATAAAGACATCTCTGGCTACAGTTATTTTGGAACTGACTTCAACCATCTTTATTACCTCAGATAGCATGATGTCATCAGAAGCCTTTTAATGTCTTTTAAGACCTTTTGCAGTTATTCTTAAATTATTAGGTGTGAATATGTGCATGTGTGTGGTATTTCTTTATTTCTGCAACCATGTGATAAACTGCAGTGCCACAAGATAAATTGCATTCAGTTTACAAATTTGACCTCCTCACTTGAACTCTGCCTGCTAATCCTTTTCAGCTGGGACTATTTCTAATATGCCATACTTCCAAACAGCTTTCAAACAGCTGTAGGGGCTTTGTGTGTGTGTGTGTGTGTGCGTCTGTGTTTTAAAATGTATTTCACATTAAAAGTATTTTCTTCTTTGCACCAGAAAGTGGAACAGATTACAACCAGAAAGACCCCGTCTCTCAACAGCTCCAGGATCAAGTGTCAGACATGTTCTGAGCCAAATGGGAACAAGAGCTGGTCTAGGTGTACAGGAAACTTTTCTGATGTGGGGTGCTTGCACATTTAACAGTGACCCCAACAATACTTGCCACACACCTGCAATCCCATTAAAATCCTCAGGAGCTATCCTCCTCCATCACCCTGCAACAGTTGTAATGAAGGTTTAGACACTCAAGCCTGGCCTTCAAATATGTCACCCCATGTCATGCAGGTGAAGCATCACCCTACCATGCAGGGCACTCAGTCAAAACAGGTGCTATGCTGCTACCAGCTCAACTCCAGGCAAGCAATTTGGATACTCTTCCTTTTCAGGAACACTTCTGGACTTAAGAACAAATGCCTCAACTTGTGTGCTGTGATACAAAAAGGGTAACTAATAATCAAATCAATTCTGGTTTTTCCTTTGGAACAGGTCAATGTAGTTTAGTTATTGTAGATGTTAGTTTTCCAGAGGTAGCACAGAACCAGCTTTCACTAACACACGTTTTCTCTGTGTTTGAGAAGTTCACTGCTTTTCAACAGCTTAAATTTATTATTTTTCTTTTAACTTTCTAAATTTCCTTGCTTGGTTTCATCCCAGTTTTTTTAAAAGGCAAACGATAAAGTTTTGTTTGCAGTTAGTCAGCATAAACAAATCATCACTCAACTACTCAACCACAATTTTTCACAGAAAGGACAAGAATAAGTTTTTTTAATAACTTGCTTAAATATCCGTGACAGAAGAGTCTTTCTGTTGCCAAGCTGCCACTCGCATTTGACACACCTGACCAAATAGCAAAACTGCTGCTTTCTTGGCACCTTCTTGAATCCCAGGCAAGATGGATGCTCCTAATAGCACTTCTCTTTCCTTCAGCTGATGGGTACATTTACTAAGCAAAGCAATCAACTGCACAGTTTAAGCATGTGCTTAACTCTACACATGCTCTGAGATACCAGGATTCACCAGCACATGCTGCCACAACACCCTTAATACAGGGTGTAAACCTTAGCATTTCTGCTGCATAAGGAAAACAAGCCATCCCCTTCTCAACTTGAAATACAACTGGGAAGTCTCAGCAGCATTCATAAAACTAATGTGGGTGAAAATTAAGGATGTGTTTTAGGGCCTCTGCCAGACCGGGGTCTTGCTGTACTTTTCCAAAAGAAGTTTGATGGCATCAGATATATAAATATGACTGGCTTAAGCAATTAGACCTGCATTTGCTATAAACTCTGCAATCAAATATTCATTTCATTTTGCAATGTCATCAGTAGTCTGACACAAGTAAAAGCAAATTAAAAATGCAGGAAAGTATTCCAGGTAATCATATGCTTTTTTTTAAGGTGCTAATTTACTTATTTAAATTACAGAGCCATACTGAATGGGATGGCTGCGAGAAAAGCCTATTGCAGGAACTGGCAGAGGCACTGGTTTGGGTAAATCAGAGCTTTTGTGTGGTGGTCCTTGATAACAAAGGCACCAACCCACAGGATGACTTTTTTTACCCACTCTAAGCCCTCATTACAGATCTTTTCTACTTCTAGAAAATGCACTCAGCTGGAGCCAATAGGAAGAACCTGGCTATCTTCTAGGCATGCTGGTTATGCTGCTTTTGGCTGATATGTTTTCCACAAGTCACATAAATTATTATGCCTTCCTGAATTAAAAAAAAAAAAAAAGGCATTGAGAAAAAGTGCACTTTTCTCGGGTGCTCCTTTAGGAAGTTCTGCACATGGAAGGCTCAACGGATACTACAGTTTTATTCACAGTTGGCTTGGGTTTAAATATATGAGAGGATCCATTGACTCTTAGTATGATGAGCACTGCTCAGGCTTTCCTTAACATGGAAAAGGAGATCTTACTAATGGTTTGACCTGAAATAAAGTAATTAGAACAAAAAAAAATGCTTTAAATTTCCCTTCTTTTTGCACAAACCATTACAGAGGTCACTTGGCCAAAAAGCACCAGCTGCTGAAAGCCACAGAGAAATCTGTCTTCTGAATCTGTTTTCTGATGAACACCACAGAGAAACCCCGTTCATTGATATGCAGAAGTATAAACAGAGATACAGTACCCAAAACATTTTACCAGAGCATGTTTTTTTTATGAAAAAACATCAAATTAATGACAAAAAGGGAGACTATAATTGTTGAAACAGTACAAAGACCAAAAAAAAAAAAAGAAAAAAGGTGCTGACCACTTAGCAGAGCACTGAGAAGCAGTATGTTTTAATCCAGTATTAGACTTTTCAGTAAAAACCATTTGGTGGATTTATGATTGAATACCACTTGCTTGATTGACTGGAATTGGTGGCAAGTCACTAATGACCTAAACGAAAGAAGGATGGACAAACCCATCACAGCTCCCAGATGTCAATCGCTGTTTCACACCAGATGGCTCGGAGGGGACCATGACAGCTGAAGTGAGAACCACCCTGAAGGGCAGTGTGTACACACACCTGATCAGCATCACAAGTCATGTTCAACATGATGTAGGGTGTTCATCATGTTCCATACACCCTCAAATGATAATTTATTAGGTATTTGCTGGCTTGGATCCCCTAGAATACTTATTGAAGGCTTTCAACACCTACTCCCACATCTAGAACAAGTGATTCCAGCAAGCAGCACATCAGGGCAATAAAAGTGATAGTGACTGGTCTGAACTGAGATACCAGCAATCCCTGATGGCTGATGTACACTTACCATGTTTATTTTGAATGGCTGTAAGAGGAACCGCTGCCCACAGTGCTGAGCAAACTGCAAGCAGTGGGTGGTCCCAGATGAGAAACGTGAGAAGCTGCTTGCAGAAGCCCCTCTCAAGCCCTTGCTCAGTGCCACCAACACAAGGACTTATTTGTTAACACCTATCTTCAGATCTCTAGATTGTACTTCTGTCATTCACATGGCACCAGCAGAGAGAACATAGCAAAAAATTTGAGCTTGCAGCAATAAACAAAATGTAATATATAAACGAAGTTGCCAGGAAGATTCATTTTTGCTGAGCAGTATCAGATAAATAAATTATAAAGAACTGTAACTGCTACCTATTAAGAGACAGATTTATATGATAGCTAAAGCTTTCATAGTTTAGGAAAGCATGTCTAATAAAATGGCACAGCTGTGATTTAGCAAGGTGTTTAAATTCATCGTTACATATATTTCACGTTTCCGACTGGTCTTCGTTACCAACTCATATATTGCCTTTGCCTGATATACGTACCCTTTTTTGCATATGTAATGAACTTACCAGCTTCCAGTAGAAAAGGTAATTTTAGAGCTATCTTCTCCTAAGGTTTGTGCTTAAATATGCCGGATGACTCATCCACTGTACTAATAGACACAGTGAATTCAACAAGGTGAAAAATGTTAAAGGCTGAGATTCTGCACAGCACAGTAGGAGGATGAAGAGCACAAAGAAATTAAACTGAGAGGGCCTGTCTTACCCAGCAAGGCTTACTGGAAGTGGAGGGAAAAAACCCAAATGTCCTTATATATTTTTATCACTTGCTACAACCTTACAGGTCCTTGCCTGTCAGACTGGCCCGATCAGGCAGGCAGCATCCTCACCACTGCAAACACAGGCAGGGCTGCGAGAAGAGAAATCCCCAGAAACATTGGCTGAGGTTCCCAAAATCCCTCCTAAAGCCTTCAGTCACCTGGATGAAGTGGTCAAGGCTCCCAAGCCAGTTTTCAACATCCGCAGAAGCCACTGGGGTCTTAGCACAACCAAGATTTCCAAGGCTGTGTTTTAAAACCTAGCTTTGGGCAGCATTCCCCTGAATCCTGGCCCAGATTCTCCCATTTCCAGGCTGGAAGGGACTGATGGCTCAGCGACTCTGTATTTCTGCATAACACTAACCAGAGGATTTCAGCTCAGTGGTCCAACCATAGCGAGTGCAGTCATTGCTGGTCAGTCTGTGCCCCGCTCCAGAAAGCAGGAAATTAGCAGTAACTCCTGCTGCAAAATTTTAATGTTACAGGAGAACTACATCTAACTCTGATTATCCTTCTCAGTGTCATCATGCACGTTCTACTGCAGCCACAAAAGAAAAGGGATCTGCAGGATTTGGTGCTGCAGTTACACCACAGAACTGCATATGAAGACATGTCAGTTGAATTATGCAAGATTTTTTCCTTAATGAAATCTTTTCCCCATATTTTTCATAAATATTTAAATGAACAAAACCAGAAAAGCACTACAAATCTCTTTGTCCAGTTGCAATGTTTTGAAAATAAAATGCAAACCATATTTCTACTGGATTTAATTCATGCTGAAGTTCAAGTGAACATTTAGGCAGCATTTATCATCTTCAGAGCACTGTGCAAATGCAAGCTAATGTGTGATTTGTGGTCCTGCTCAGCACATCTGTGGCTCTCTAATTCCCAAGTAGCTACGTGGTTCATCCTGACTTGAGCCCTGCACTCTGCTGAGCCAAGAGCCACCCACCACCCAAGCACTGGCAAGCTGCAAATATTTCAGATCAACGGCAGCTCTGGACACTATGCAGTAAAATCCCACTGTGGCTCATCTCTATGTTTCATAGCAGTTCCTACTTCAGAATCAATTCTAACATTTAGTTAACACAGCTCATAAAGCACTATTCTATCCATCTAAATAGCAAAGAAAAGTGTGTGGGGGGAAAGCAAATAAATAAATATCTTACACATACGATCTTCTGGAGCATTTTTGCAGCTCCTCTTTTTTTCCCAAATAACAAATTCTTATCCTCAAAGATGCTTACAGGTCAGCTTTCTCTTTTAATCACAGCACTTCGGAGAGTAAATAATCTTAATTGTCTTGTATGTTGCTGACTACACCAGCAGGAATACACCAAGGGATATGGCCCAGAAAGGAGTTGCTACATCTCAAATCATCAAAAATGAATAAAACAGAGGCTACATTAAAAAAAAAAAATAGAGAAATAATTTAGTATCACTGCAACATGAGAAACATAGGTTTATATGCAACATACATAGGAAAAACAAATATTTGCCCACATGTCAAAAACTATATCCAACTGGGTACCCAATCCAGTGAGTTAAGATAGGAGGTTGGATCACAGAATCAACCACTTGTGACCCTAGAAAAAGACAACTGTATTCGTATGAACTCTGACAAGCCAAAGGACTTCTGCTTTTCTAAAAGCTTTAATGCTGTTGGTGTTTCCTATGGGACTTGAATTAGGGATTGGCATGGAGAGCAGGCAGGGCACACACTCCTGTTCTAAGAAAAAGGGTAAAATTAAAAATAATCAAAGGGTTAGAGAAACCATTTAATAGTCTTGTACTGCAAACAGAGCCATACTGCTCTGAAGTTGTCTTTGGGATTTTTGTTTACCAGACTACTTTAACAGTGGAAAAGTCTGAAAGTGTTGCAAGGCTTCCAGATCTTTGAGGGCAACCAAGAGGTTTGGCATTTTTGGTAGCAGGCAGGAAACCTTCTGAGTAACACCCTGTGTTCATTGAAGTCATCACAGCAGGATTTCACACGCTTCCTGCAAATATCAAGCTGCAGCAAGGAGTAAGTAACATGGACAGCCTTCCAGGAACTCCAAATGTCAAACTGGCCATTGTGAGGTACAAGGGACAATGATGTTAGGTGCACTCCATGCCCCTTCCTTCTGGCTTCCACAATGGTTTCATCTTCATTATTTCTAGGGAACAGAAGCTGAAGGCAGGCAACTTGGCTGAACACTCAAAAGGGAATATAAAACTCTCAGAATTTATTTGCAGATATTATATAGCAAAGCTCCTTTTTCTCCCACTTCCTCTCCAGACCTGCACCATACCTGCGCATTCTCATCTAGCAAGATTGTTCAGGACCCTACGAAGTCAAAACCAGAGGCCCTCACATGAAAGCAAAGTCTATGATGAAGATCTGTATCTATCAGTCAGCACTTTTCCTGCTGTCAAAGTAAAGAAAACCCAGAAACCCAAGCACTGGGGAGAAAAATGCCATCTCTCACCTCTACAAGAAATGGCAAATAACACTTTGCTTCACAAGGACATGATGGTAGGATGCCTGCAAGGTGAGGCACAAGCATAGGCAAGAAACAAATTGACACAACAGATCTCCAAACAAGACAAAGTCATCTTCTACTAAAGGTTTAAAACACAACACCTACCTGCAAACTAAGCTGATAAACCACTCCTTAAGAGAGGACAATAATGTCCTTTTGCACCTCTGTGCCACAGGAAAGGCTGTCAGAGATGGAATACTTGGTAGTGGGCGCAATGGCCACAACAGGTCACCTTCCAGCCCTCCAAGATACCAAGACCTTTTAGACTCCTAGATTGGAAAAGAGAAGGTTTTCAAAGGGTTTGCTTTTGCTTAGTATTTCTCAAGCTGAGGCACCTGCTTGCTTGCTCTTTAGTCTACAAGTTGCTCCTCACTTCTCATTACCAGACTGTAGGAGGAAGGAGGAAGGACTAAGAGTACACCAACCATTTCCACAGCACCGTAATTTCCTAGGACATTGCATCTCCTTGAAAAGAAGCAGCTGGCACATGACACAGAATAATGGAGAGTGAGGCACCCGTAGCAGGTACGTACAGGCAGCAGCAGGGATTGCTGGCCCCACTCTGGCACTTTCAATACAAGGACAACTAGCTTCAGCTTATCATCTGTTTCCCTTGCTTAAGGGCAAAAATATGCTACACTGCATGATGAGGCCAAGGAAGAGGCTTTGATAGCTACATTATGCCTAAGCCTGGAAATGAGACAACACTGGGAACATATATATAAGACAGAGGACTGAACACTTTAGGAGCTCTTCCCCTTTTCAATTCCTCCACAATGAAAGTATCTTCATAAATACCAGTAAGGCAGAAAAGAGAGAAAGCAGAGGGACCCCAAAACAGAGGCTTGCTTCCAAAGTCCACATGAACATTTTATATATTTTAGCCATTTCATTTCCCAGGGAGGAAGAAATTCCTGGCATGGGGAGGCAGCAGCACTGCGCTGCTGGAGTGGGGGAGACTGGACCTGCATAACTTCTGTGCTCTACTGGGAGGCAGCAACACAGCCCCAGCAAGCGGTGTGGAGCCAGTCTGCATCTGGAATGAAACACGCCTTCCTCCCCCAAGAGAGTCACCATGGCAGGGTCAGCAGGCACTGCTCGGCCAGGCTTTCCTTCCCCTGCTGTGGCTGGAAGTCAGCCAGAGACAGCTTAAGGCTGTGGAGAAATCAAGAACCCCAAGTGCCAGTTAATTTTTTTACACAGGTAAATAAGAGCAAAGTGCCTAGAGGTGACGCTTGGCCACTGGAGTGTGTGGAGTCGTGGCACAGGGCCGCTCCACTTACTCCAGCCAGGGAGTCCCTGCAGAAGGTTGGATGCTATTTTTGAATCCTGCAGGCAGCATCTCCTGCAGGCTGACAGCTGAATTCCTGAGGCAGGGAGCCTCACAAGGGACTCCACTGCAGGAAAATAAACTCAGCTGTGCAAGGAAAAAGCATATTCAGCAGAATACAGCAGGGCTGGGAGGCACACAGAGCTGGCAGCACCCAGCGAGATGACAGCAGGAAAATGCTGGGAGGCACTGGGCACTCAGCAATACTTCACAGAATTACAGAATCTCCTGAGCTGGAAGAGATCCATAAGGATCATCAGAGTTCTACTCCTGGCCCTTCACAGGACCACCTCAAGACCACTCCACTGGAGACCTACCAATTTCTCTGCTCCAGCCTCTGGGAATGGGAATTGATTCATGTTTCTCGCTTTCCAAAACTGGATGCTCCGGTAAGAATGATGTTGTCTGTTTCTCATGTTGCCAGATACCTTTTCTCCTTCCCCCCAAAAGGCCCTCTCCATTGCTCCCTTCTGCTCAATGCACACATTTCCAAGAGTTTCCTGTGAAGGCCTGAATTGTCTTGCGGGAGAAGGTGTTTACAGCATTCTTGCCTTCCCAGTCACCAACAGCATCCTATTCTGGTTTGGGTCCCTTCATCAAACAGGATTGAATCTGAAAGCTGAAGTGGGAGTTGAACTTTCAGAAAGATAAAGGAAAGTGGAAACAAGAACTGAGGATTTCCACTGCAAAAGTTTAGGGCACATAAAACCACAACTGAAGTCATGGGAGCTTGGGCTTCGAATAAACAGAGCACAGTACACGCTTGCTATGCAGGGAAAGTCTGACCCCAAACCCACAGCCAGCAGGTAGAGTTCTCCAACCTTGACTTCTCCACCTGCAGAGTCACCCAAGTAAACAGATAAATGAACATTTTGCAAGAGTCGGAGAAAATAAATTCATCACTCCTTCTGGAGCACAGCGATAAATGCGCAACAAACAGCACAAAGGAGTTATGCTAGTAATTGTGTCTTAGGCATTTCAATGCTTTGCAGGTAATAAAATATGAGGCCAACAGATGAGAGAATACAAAATACTGTGAAGCTGCTCACTGAATATTCATTGTCCCTCCTTACACCAGTCAGACCGGGTTCAGGATCTGAGGTTATATGGCGATGCAGAAGTAATAAGGGACAAGGCTGAGGTGCCCAGATCCCCCTGATTCTAGCACCTCTGAAAGTTCTTGAGCACTTAGCTTTCAGGAAGCATTTCAGAAAGGATTTACCCTCTACTACCCAAGCTGGTCAAGCTCACTGAGAATGAAAGGTTTCAGGGGAGGAGAGACCTGGTGCCTCCTTTCTGTAGACAGGTATTTGGTACAGATGGTAATCCCCTTTGGTCCTCTCCTTGCATGTTACATCAAGAAAAAGTGGGGCATTTAACACCTTATTCTATTTGGAAATACTGCAAACAAAAGTTGAAGTGCAGTACTGGTGTACAACCCAAAACCCTAATGTCTTCCAACCAGTATCTTCCATGAAGGATGGAAGCTACAGGTGACCCATTCCGTGAAAAGCAGAAAGCAAACGTGAAACTTTCCTCCTTCCCAGGTCAGATTCGTCCCCCCCTGCCCAAATCTGGGCCCTGGATACCCACTGTTGCACTATCATGAGCACTAGCAAGGGCACAAAGTGTGCCTCAAAGTGAGTTTGCAAAATGCAGCTACTGGTGGAGCCAGCACATCACTTTACGAGGCTCAAACACTGCCACAGAGGTGTCTGCTCATTTTTTTTTCCCTCTTGTTAACTTGCCAAGGAAAGTGCAGTGAAAGTTATCTACACGATATCATTGGGAGCTAAGGACCTCGTTGTAAGTAATTTACTTAAATTAATAGTGGATATATATATACACACACGTACACACATACATGCATATATATATATATATATACAGAACAACTGACATGCAATGTGCCACAACTAGGAAACATAATGCTTGCTTTAAAAAGAGGCATCATTGACTTGAGAGGTATCATCCTACAAGATTAAATCATAAAAAGTTTTAGATATTCCACTGCCAAGTCTACAACTTGACCCTGCGACTTTCATAATCCTGACAAAATGGTTTGGGGGTTTTTCTTTGCTTGAGGGGACAAAAGGGAGAGGCAAAACACAAAGCCACAGACAGCAAGTCTTTCAAGCACAGAGGGGAAACACAAAGTGAGCAACATAAAACAGATTCAACCCTTCCACTCCATATTTAGCTGGTATTTACAACAACAGCTAGTTGTGGGAAAAAATAATAATTAGGCAATCAGGTCAATTTTACAATAAAGAGTGATGCTTTTACTACACACAAATACTCCTTCCACCAGACATTTAACCTGTCTTTGAGGGTTGCTGAGAGCTGACTAGAGAGAAACACAGCATTTCACCATTCACTCCAAATTACGCTTGTTTGCTTGTTTACTGGATTATTTTCAAGGGCTGCAATAAAGTCATAGACTGCCTAAAGGTTTACACTGGATTTCCTTTCCATCTTGCTACATTTAAGGCCAGAGCAAACAGAAGGGGGTTTTTTCCTTCTTTTTTGTGTTTGATACAGCTCCACTCCAACAATATGACAGCATGTTGTATCGCCTCAGGCAAGGATACACTTTAGTAGGTTAGGAGAAATAAACTGCACAGTAACATCTTACAACCATCTAAGTCAGTTTTCATATTCAGATCTAAATAAAAAGAAGTTATAGTAAGAATTGAGATCAGCACAGTGATGCTCATCTGCTACAGCAGAAGATCCCAAACAACTTTCCGCCAAGGTTTCTCTACCTTTCTTCCTACAGAATTTCCAACAGACCTGGAGGAAGCCCACCTATCTCATGTCCTTGCCCAAGAAAGGAGACACCATGAAACAAGCAGCACCTTGCTAAAGAAGCCTCCCGGATGCAGCTGGTGACATGTACTGCCACAAAGACACAGCAGCATCGCTGAAGATGGTACAGCATGGTACACACATAGCTCTTCACACTCCAGGAATAACAAGTCAGCCAAGGTGATGGGAATCAGCAAAGATGCACCAACAACGTTGCTTTTTAGTGTGGAGGTACACCCAGTGTCTTTGGCTGTCACAGCACACGCTACAAACTGAACATGTGTGCAGCATCCTGGCTGTATTTTGCTGTGCTTACAAAACCCTCCCTGCTCCTGTCCTTTCGAGGGCTACAATTGCATCCTGCAGCCAAAAAATGAAGTGACATTAGGATCAGTAAATCTGAACCTCCAAAATTCTGACATGGGTATCAGAGTAAGTTTCAAAATGTTAAAATCACTGCTAAAGGATAATTTGACCTTTATAACCATACATTTTCTCACACATATATAATAATTTCCATGGGGTAGGGTGAAAAGAAGAAGAAAGCAAGAATGAATTGGAACCATTTTTAAAATTCATGTGATTTGTTTGTTACTGGAATTGCCTTGTTCATAAGTCACAAAGATGTTGTTAATTCTAGGAGAAGGTGGAATAGGAATATTTTTTTAAAAATTAAGGAAGGTGTGTGCTAAAGCACCATTTGGAGTATGAAGGTTAAAGACTTTAAATTAAGTAAGCTCACTGGATCTTATGGTTACACCTGTACTTTACAGGCTTACAATGTGGATTTTTTGAATTATTTCTAAGACGTTAAAGAAAAATTAGTTGTGATCCAAAATAGGAAGTGGGGGGAGACACCAAATTTGCTTGATGTTTGGAGAAGATCATGTGTTTACTACCCTGCTTTCCACCCACAACAAGCACACGTTTTAGCAACAAACAGTTGGAGAAGCAGAAGTTGCCAGTAAAAGTCAAACACTGACATGCAGAAGGCATCTTCTTTTCTTTTTTTTCCTTTTATGTTAATTCAGGAAAGCTAAACTTCATCTTTTAGACCTGGGATTAAATAGACAGCACTGAGCCCCTTGATATCAGATAAGCTGCTACCCAGGAAAACCACAAAAAGATAAAGCTAAAATTTTTGGCTTTTTCTCAGACAGGGACCATGACCCTTCCCCTGTCCTGAGTGAAAGGTCCCTGATGCCCTGGGCAATACCTGGCCGTGCCATGCTCTTGCCTCACCACCAAAGTCATGAAGGGAAAAGCTGAAGAAGTTGCCAGAATGCCAATGGGCAGCACACTGCCTCTGCAATACACGGCAGCACCTTTGGCCACTGAAAACACGTACATCCTTTTTATTGTCAACTTATCATAAAGCAAATCTCTATTTTAGCTATTCCATCAGATGATGAAGCTCTGTTTAATTAATTTCCAATCACTTTTAAAATTATACATCCCTGAGAGCCCTGTTGGTCATGGCAAATGGCAATTTTACAGAAAGCAATTCTGAGAACCAGCTGAATTTGCTTTTAAAAACATTATTTAAGAGCTATTCTGTCTAATATGTTCTACAACCATTCCCCTGCAAGTCTAATTGCAGATTTTCAAGCAAACTTTTTAACGTTTTGTTCCAGTATATCTCTTCAAGACAGGATGTGACAAAGTTAGTGGAAGCTTGAACACTGGTTCTTGACAGTGGAATAACACCTTAAACTTCTCAAGGGCATGCCAGGTCAGTGTTCTTTCAGATTTTTTGCTGCTCTGTTAAATTTTTAATATAGCTTCAGCAAATAATGAATTTACACACTGGGATTGCTCCCAAATCAAGGTACCTGCAACTGAAAAAAGAAGCAAAAATGCACAATGCCCATCGGTGGCCTAAGCTACATATCACCCATCAATCGTTGCACAGTCTAACAGTCACGGGAGACCATTTCAAAGCCAACATGGTAACTTTATCAGCAGAAAAAGGGTCAGGATGGCAATGGTGATAAAGTGGGAGGAAAGCGGCGTGCAACCTAACATTCATTATTTTACTACTACCATAGTACCCAAAAATCCCAGTGGAGTCCTAAGCTCGAGCCCGCTAAGTACTGCACACACTTACAGTAAAGCCCCTTCTGCCCTGAACAATATATATTCAATACTTCTGAGGACAAAGACCATGAAAGAGGCAGTGGCGCTGTCCCTGCAGTACAGATGGCCAACCAGGGGAGGAGGAGGAGGTTACGCACCTCGTGCAAGGTCAGATGAAAAATCAATGGCAGAAGAGCACAGGTCATCTGAATTGCAGCCTGGAGTCCACTGAAAGGTCAGCCCTCCCCACTCTGATGTATGGGCCAGAGCAGCTATAGGCTGTGCTTAGGTACACTCCGTGCTTAGGTTCTTCGTGCATTCTCCTGGAATTAAACTTTTTGCTACCATGAGTTGTTAATTCAGCAAGGAAAACAACAGCGTCCCTCTGAATGCCCTGTAAAAAACCAATTGTTTCAGAGCTGTACTCTGAACCTCCCTCAGGTTTTTAAGATCCAAATGATATATGAGGTAGTCAGATACCAAGTGTGGAGAATACATGCCCCTTGAGGAACTCAAAACCTTCTGATAACCTCCCTAATCAATACCTCTCCAGTTACAAAAGTTCACGCAACACCCAGGACTCCCTCATTTTTAGCAAAATTACATTAATGCAGGAAGGGCCCTCTTTGCAGAGGCACAAGCCATTAAAACCAGTGATACACAACAGAAGGAAAACGAAACTCAACATTGCAGTTCTTCCTGGAAAAGCTCATCCTGGTTTGGCAGGATGGCTTACCAGGGGAGGAGCAGAATTAAACCCAGCAGTGTTAACCTTGGCCCCTAAATGCAAGACCACTCTGTGTTCTCTATTCCCATTAACTTCACAACTATTACTATCCCACTCCCCTCTGAAAGAGTGGAAATCCCTATATTTTAGGCATTTGAAAATTAACGCAAAATCAGTTAAGTTACCTGCTGCAAACACGCTTTGCTGTAAAGGGTAAGATCTGAGTGGCACCTCTGTAGCAGTTCCCTAAATTAAGTGTAGATCAATTGGCTGCTTTATATACTTTGGTGAAAGGATTTTTCAGAGCTAGACATCCCTTGTTTCTTAGGATCATCACAGCAAACAGAATACATCTCATCATTTTCCTTTTCTGTCAATCAAAGCTATTTATCACAGAGGCTAAGAGTTGACCCATTAATGGGATAAGGATTCCTAATCTATCAAGAATATATGCCAACAACTAATCATTAGATCCTCTGTAAGCCTATACATTATTTACTTTTGACATAACATATTGTACAGCTTTTTCCTTTACACAAAATCATTCCTAGACTCACAGTGCTAACGGATGAAGATGGCTACAGAGATAAAATTGTTTTAACACCAGAAGAACCAGATAGCCTGTATCAGCTCCTCAGACAAGATAA
Organism: Pachyramphus minor; assembly: GCA_013397135.1. NCBI lineage: Eukaryota > Metazoa > Chordata > Aves > Passeriformes > Tyrannidae > Pachyramphus > Pachyramphus minor. Next base: position 811,824 of record VYXB01005247.1, on the reverse strand, counting down.
ATGAACCTAGCCACTGACCTGATTTCAGTGGCACTAAGCTAATTTGCATCGAGAACTGGACCTATTATCAATAGATTTGGAAATGAGCAAGCAGATGCAAAAAATTAATTTGGCATTGAAGGAGTGGCAGTGAGAGGCTCTTCTGAAGGTTTCTTACTGAAGGTTTGATTTTTATTGCCACACCAGTGAGTACCTAGCTTCCACACAGTTTGTGGCTCAAGTACTTGTGGATACTACAGCACAGGGCCCTTCCAAAGCATGATTAGCAGAAAGGGTTTTGTCACATAGATGATTTTCATGCATATCCCAGGAGAACAAGCTTGCTGTGAGAAGAACAGAAAGGGCTCAAAGCAATGATATATACTCCTCGCTTTTCACTCAGGTTACCCATTCACCACCCCAACACCCATCCTTCAGTTTCAGCTCAGAAAGGAGCTTGGTCATCCAGACTTGTTTGTTTTTATATTTCTGGAAAAGAGATGATAATCCAGACTCGAGACTCAAGTAAGAAGATAACTTCCATATTTAAACAGCTACACATATTTTCAGCCTATTTCAGGAGCACAGGGAAGATAACACGGAGCTCCTCTTTCCAGGCTTACCATGCTAAGAGGATAAAAAGAGAACTCTTGTTAATACTTGTGCCTAGACAGTAGAGCATTATGGCTTGGATTCACAACGGGATTTAGAACTCTAAGTCCCACTGAAATCAGGAAATGAATGGGACTTAAGGTCCTAAGGGCCTTTGAGAGTCCCAGTCTAAGTGCCTCCTCCTTTCGAAGCCAATGGGAACAATGCCATGGTATTAAACAAGGGCAGTGCTTGCCCTCGAAACTTTAACTCTATTAAAAGACTAGAGGTTATCTGGTGACAAACAGGCACAACACCCTTGGTGAAGAGACTGTGGTCTGAATGCCTTTAAAGCTTCCACTGCGCTCCATCAAATGGAGCTGAAGCAAAGTCCATACACGTCAATGAGAGCTTTACAGTGAGATTAAGATTTCAGTCCAGGTCCTTGAGTCAGAGGCAGACGAGTTGCCACTGGGAAGACAAACTGTTCCATCAGCAAGCCTGGACCATGCACTGAAAACCCTTCCGGGTTTTCAGTGATTAAAGCTTGANTCAGCAAGCCTGGACCATGCACTGTTACTGCACAAAACTCTTTGGGTAGGTAGGCAAGAGTGCACAGTGGTGTAGTTTTACCAATGAGCCCCTTCTGGGTTTTCAGTGATTAAAGCTTGGCATCCCCTCATCTACACTAACTTTAACAACGCTTTGTCAAGTAAATACTTGCACTGCATTTGTTCTTGCTATTTTAAATACAGTTCAGTGGCACATGCTCCTGTAGAATGGAACAGGGTCTCCCAATACAGGTGGTATCAGCGTAACTGAAATTTTATACACTGGTAAGGCAAGAAAAAAAAAATCTGACCCACCTTCTGTACCCTCTGTACTCCTGAGTACACATTAAGAGAAATAAAGGATATTATCTAAGCAAGTGTCAAGTGTTGAAATATAATTATCTGCTAATAAGACCTTCATTGTGCTAGTGTAATATGTATGTCCCTTTTGCTTATACAGCTCCAGAAAGCTTCATAATGTAAGACAAGGGTATCCCAACAGATGATCTAATGGAAACTGCATTTGCATGGCAAATCCCTCTCTAACCAGGCTCTTGAAGGCTTCAGTTTCTCTTCCCTGTTCCAATAGATTATTGAGGCTGATACATAAGCTGATAAGTGCTCAGCCTCATCTATGGCACTTTTCTGTTCTTCTTTGTTCACAGCACATAGCCAAGAGGGTCATGAGGCTGTTTCACAAGCCATAACAATTTTGACAAATGGTCTTTCCTTAAAAAGCATCCCTGAAATCTTCTAGTGCTGTAGACAATTTGACACGGGGTCAGAAAAGATTCATCACTGCAGCAATGCTATCTCAACCCCCAGAACATGTAGCTAAAGCTGCCTCTGCTCTACCTAGACAGGAGGAGTGGAGGAAAAAAAGAAAAAGAGGTTGTTTTTTTTTTTAAAAAACAGGAAATCAATAAACACCAGCACTTCATCTCTGCTCAATTTAGCCCTTTCTGGGAGCATAGATAATTCCTGATGGCAGTTGTCCAAAGTGTCCAAATTCAGACAGTCTGATAGCCCTTTCAGTAGGGTTAGTCCTGGCAGAGACAATAATCAGGCCTCCCACGACGAATTTCATTCAACGAGCGGTGCTGATTACGGGAGTGGTTCAAATCATCACACAGTATTGACCGGAGATCAATTTTCAGCTTGAGGTATTATGGAGAACATATAGCACACAGCTAAGCTGAAGGTGGGGAGTAGGAATTCAATAGCCTACCCAACCATGTCAAATAAAAGCCTGAACAGATAGATGCTACAATTTCTACCCCCCAAAGCCCATGTTTTTAAAGGTACACTCTATGATGAAAGGGAGCCCGAGGAACTACATTTCATCATTACATTTTGCTGCATCATTAAAATTACCATTTGGTTTCTCCACCCCAAATTTATTTCAATAGTCAATGTGTTTCATAGTAAAAGAAAAAGGCAACTTGCTCAAATAGCTCTTCCTTTAAATCACATCTTTCCTTAATTAAAATTCTCTGAGCCAGGTAATGACTGCCCTTCCTGCTGCAGGTGCCTCATCTCCTCACAGTCACAGTACAATGTTTTTCACCTCTACCCATGCCAAGCATCAGAACTTTCAGCTCTGATCCCACACCACCACCATCTCCGTAAAAGGGGAACAGCTATGCTCCTTGAAGATCCCATGCTGCCAAGCACTGTTGCAAGCTTCTAGCCTTTGACACTTGTAAGAAAACAAAACAAAACAACCCTAGCTTTAAGGCTAGAAATACAGCACATCCTTTGTATAATCCAAAAAAAAAAAAACAAAAAACAAAAACATTGCTTGAGAAGGGATTCCTTTCCCAGGTATGCTCACTGTCATGGATACTACAGGATCACCAGTTCTTTAGAGGATTCAAAGAGGAACCAGGGCTTGATTCAGCTCTGTAGCAAAGAAGAGAAGTTCAAGGTCCATTAAGTCTCTATCAACTACCAGCTCCCAGGAAAAGAGCTTTCACTTAGGGAAAGCTGCACCAAAAGCAGTTTTCTCCTTCACTTCTCTGGCCCCTAATGCCTAGTTTTGTTCCTCAGCATACAAGAGGATGCTGGGATCCTGTGGAGGGAGGGAGGGGACGTGAGAAGAGACACGGGGAACCTTGCACAGGTGCTCCCAAATCTCCACCTTCTGGATGGGACAATTTGCTGCAGATAGGATGGCTGTGGAAATGCATGACTTGGCAAGTCAGATTGGGATCATGGGGCTTCTACCTGGAAAAAACATGCTTTATTTGCAGGGGGAAAAACTGAGAGTCAGGTACCCGTGTGGGACTTGGTCTATTTGCACTGAAAAGTTATGATGGGGGGGGGTGTTTCATGTGAGCAAGGGTAGAGAGCTTAATCTTGTAGAAGAATTTGTGACTTTTTTGGCAGATTTTTTTTCTCATCTATTATTTACAGAACCTATTTTACAATTTCCACAGGGCTCAAATCCAGTAATATAACATGTCTTTTAAAAAGGAACACAAACTTGAAAATCACAGGAAAAGTAAATTCAGCAACAATGAATGTTGCAGAGTCATTGAATAACACTACAAGCTGTAGTGTAGCAAGGAGGAAGAAATTTCCAAACATCAGCCTGCCCACCAAGAGATCCACCCTATACCCAAGCCTAACACAGAAAATAATAAAACAAGAGAAACTCCCAGCTAGAGCAGGTGAAATCACAAACCAGTAGCTGTACTGAGTTGACTTCCCACATCCACAAACAAAAAGCAGGAGCTTATGCACATGGAGCATTTCAATGTTCTGCTTAAGATCCTACTGTTTCTCTTCACTCTCTCATTTAATGTTTTCTTCTGTTTTCCTTAAGCTATTTAAGTCCTTTTATTTGCACACTTTTTTCCAACTTTAAGTGTTCTCAAGTCCTTTTTGCGTTCTCTCCAACCTTCTTCCTGTGTCTTACTAAGTGAAACATAAAATCAAACCAAATTTGGCCATGAATGGGCAAAGAAATTTAACTCTGTGGTCTACAGAAAACTATATTAAATGATCCCATGCAAACCTAGCTATAAGACAAGAACTACCAACAGTATTTAAAAACAGGGAGATGTCAGAAGATGGTTTTGGGGGTTTTTTTCCTTCTATTTTTCAATCTGTCAAAAAGCAAATATAAGAAAAGGACTAAAATAAAGTAAATATGGTAAAAATAGTGCTGAATATTTGAAACAAGACGGTTAAGTCGGTTTTAAGACTCTCAGCTTAGGGATCCCTCGTCTACATAAACCCTCAAACAATGATGTGTGCTAACAGAGTACAGTGCTAAAATGCATCTGAGCTGCAAACCGGGGATTGGTATCCTGCAGTGACAGAAAATTACAGCTGGATGACAAGACCTGCAAAGTTAAATTGTATTGCTTTAAAGGAGAAGAAGATAAGAGCACTACTAGGAAATGCAGGCTGCTATACGGTAGAGTATAATGTGCACACACCAGGATCAGAGGTCTCTCTTATTATTCCACTATTGTAGTGGCCAAGGCATGTCAAATGAATTAAGCAACTTCATAGCAACTCAGCAGCAGAAATATTTTCAATTTAATAAAACCACACATATATATATAAAGACATGGCCTGAAGCTTTACAAATCACAGAATTTCTATCAAGTATTTAAAATATTAAATGAGAATTTTACCTCCTAGTTTTACAAGTTGTCTTCTGTCCTCAAGAAGAACAGATGAGGTGTTCCTCCTTTCCTAACCTCAGCCAATTTTTTCCAAAGATATTTCTGTGCCTTTATTTCCAGCTCCTCCACTCTGCAGAGCTTTGTGTTACGGTGTAGCACTTTTCCCAGGACCTCCCCCTTGTCATGTAATGCACCAAATATTTGGATTTTTTCTACTTCCCTTTACTATAAAAAGCATCTTTAGTCATCTAGTTGCTTTCAAAAACAAGTATTTTCAGCGTGCAAACCAATGTGTCATCAGAATATTTTTTTTAAATGCTACATACTTGCCCTTTAAAAATAATTTTTAGAAAAAACAAGTTGGACTCCTCGTAAGTGTCCTTGTTAGGATCTCCTAACAAGATCTCCAGTCTGCTGTAAAATCATGTCCATGACTCTTAAATTTAATCCATTGTTTCTTACCTTCTGAAATGTTCATCCCCACACTTGGCCAATTCAGCTATCCAGAAATAAATTTTAAAAATATGAATTTTCATTTCTGTAACATGAAAGTCTCTGTTAATTGAACAAATTAGCCAAAGGTTGTGTTAAAATGAAAAGAGCTAAGATGAACAATTCAACACAACTCCTGTTTCTACATGAAAAATTTAGTGCCAGTCAAAATGTCAGCACTCAGCAGCACATCGAGATTGTGAAAAAGTTGTGATCACTCCAGATGCACAATTTAAGCAGATTCTTCTTCTTGCTTTTACTTCTGCACCTTCCCTATGACGTGATTTACAGCTCGCCTGATGCAGCTCAGCCGGCTATGGTTAAGATGCAAAAATAATCTGGTCAATCACTGCGAAGCGCTGAGCACCTCCAAAACCTGTTCTGCGTTAACCCAGTGCCTACTGACGGATTTCAGTGCCCCAGGCTTCAACTGATCAAGGGTCTGTCAATACTTCCCTGGAAACAACCTCCCATCCTGCAGCACAAGGGTTCATTTGAAAGACCTCGTGTTGATTACTAACATGTGTCCTCACTTATAATATTTTATTTCATGGTGAAATTCAGATGCAGTTATGATTTCAAGTTTTAAAACACTGTAGCAGTGGATTTGAGTGGATAAACAGACTAAGCATAGTTAAAAGTCCCACTGGGAAGTCTTAGAAAGACTAATTTATGAATATGCAAACACTTTCATGTCACTCAATCCTGATAAACTCCAGTTGCAGGAGCCCACAAGATGAAGGCAATCTGATACTAAACAAAGCCACAAACTGCAAGAATAGTAAATTACAAAGGATTTATACTGAGGAATTTTATCCTATGCAGAAGAAGGTTTCCTTTCAAACATACTGCTGCTTCAGCTCTCCTTTCCAAAGACCTCGTATATTGTTGTTCTGTGACCAGATTTCTCCTCATAGTAGCTTTTGACAACTGCATTAAACTAGCCTATGTATTCCCATCTTTTCCACACTAAGTGGTGTAAATAAAAGGAAAGGGAATTCTTTTTTTCTCCTGACATACACAAAGTCACCCAAATAAAAATACTTTTACAGCTGTTGCTTGCTTTGTTCACATTTAGAAAGCTTATCATAACTAAAAATACATATTGCCTAGTAACACTAAGGACGTGTTAGTGGCAATGCACAGGATTTGCAAAATTATTTCATTCCAGCTTAATGCAGAAATCAGCAGTAAAAGTACCATCAGTGGCTTGGGGGCGTGGGAGGTGATTCCAGACATAGCCTTCATTAGGAATGCAGGCCAACAGGGAGCATTTGGAGTAACCACTCCTCTGACAGAGAGGTATCACTAAAGTTAGGACTCAAAACAAGTTTGGTTATTGGCAGCCAGGGTGTGTGTCCCACACGCTGCTGTGTGCAGTTGGGGTCACACCCTGACCCAGCTGCCCACTTGGTTTCAGTGGCTCTCTCTCAGCACTCTCATCCTTGTCCTTGTCATATTATCCTAAGTACTATGGATGAGAAACAGAGGGGCTGATGAAGCCTTCCACTTGCATCAAGTTTATTGAGGTCATGGGTGAAAAATCACACCTATGTTATCAGACAACATGGCAGGAGGCAGGGGATGGCACAGACATGGCAAAACATGGCAGCTTCTCCTCCAAGAGGGAAGCCAGAAAGCCCCACAACTCAAGCAGCCACCAGAAGGGATGATGTGCCACCAGTGCCTCCTCAGGGCAAGGGAAATAATTGCTAAGGGCTAATTGCTTAAGATCACAGAGCCCCTCTCCACACATCCGTCCCTGGATGAAAGTGGATTAAATAAATGTAGCCATTTATTTAGAGGTCTGCAGGTTAAATGGAAAGATGTTAAGAGCCCCAGACTGGAAGCATGGGGTGAATTTGCTCCTTTGAAATCTATATGTTTAATTTTTACTTCCTCTCTCATTACCCCGATTTGAGACCACCACTGCAGCAGTATTTTCTCATTTGGCCAAATGCATATGGACCATTTTCAGAAATGGTTTTTTGCCCTTTGGAACATACATACAGCATCTTTGCATGGTACCTGCAGCTCACAGAGATCACACACAGTTTTAGAAACAACTCACACCAACAGCTTATGGGCAGTCTAAGGAACCAGGTCTCAGCAAAAGGTGGTCCAGCATTGCCTCTGAGGACATTCTGAGATCCCTGGTTTCAAAGCAGCAGGAATGTCAGTATTCCTGGCTTGACCACAAAATTAAAATCTCCATTACTGTGTTCTGGTGAGGAAAACCGAGACAGAAAGTTGAACCAAAATGCCTTCTTGGTGATTTACGGCCAAAGCTGGTCCACTCTGGTCAGAGAAAAAAAAACAGTCTGAGCAAGGTTTTAGCTCAGTTTTGTCCTTTGCTTAAAACAAAAAACGCTATTTTTATAGCTGACAGTGAAAGCACAGGGTTGATCTCTTCAGGCTCTCAAATTTGCACAGAGGTCCAACAGTGCTACAGGATGTAAAAAGGTAAACTTGAGGTTTTTTATTGTTAAAAATATATTAACCCAGATAATGTCTCATTTTCTCCTTAATTACTGAAAGATAACTATGTATCAAACATGAAAGTATTTTGCAACAATAAAAGATATGATGTTATTTTAGAGAATGCAAAACAATTCTTTTTTCCCCCAAACCTCCCATTTAAAAAACAAGGATTTTTTCTCAGGAAAATTACTTCCTTTCTCTGAAACAAACACTCTGCCACTTGTAAACATCTCTTTATGGTCAGCAGAAGGATGTGTGAAGGGGTACTGGAGCAAGGACCAGTACCTATAGAAATAGAAATAATGGGTAGACTCAGGTACTTCAATGTGAATACAGAACAGGTGAAGACCCCAGAAAAGTAGAAGGTTGCCACATGAAAGTACAACCCCTGCCAGGCAGTTTCCAGGTCATGATAAAGGAGATGATATCTCAAGACAACACTCTCTGCCAAAACAGAATTATAGACAAGATACTTGACTAACGAAGACACTAGTGCAGGTATGCCTGTCCTCCCTGGATGGAAGAAACAAGTTAGCAAAGACCACCAGTTGCACTAAGGAAAGGGATATCCTAAGAGCTAAGAAGCAGAAGTATAGGAAAACTAAATCCACACCTACTCTGTGGTGAAGCTCCTTAGCCGTTGCTGAGGCACAAAAGGTGCGTATAAACCCAGAGTAAAAGCAGATGTAGGAAACCAAAAAAGAGGACTGAAATCCATATGACCAAACTGCAAAAGTCAAAAAGTCAAATTGGAACCTTTTAACTCAGCTGATATCTAGATCCAAGGCAGGTAACAGGAAAAAACATTGATTTGGCTCAGTGAATTGTAAAACATGAGATGAAAAGGAATTTTCCCCCAATAACATGAAAACTCATGTCCTGAAATAATCAAAATTCATCAGATACAGGAGATCTGGAGATCTAAGTTTGTATACATGGAGGGGCTGTTCAAGGCAGGAAAGGAGGACACCTGGTTTCATGGATCACCCAGCACACTAAGGACAAATTAAACTGGATACAAACACTGCAGAGAGGCTTCCAAAAATAAAAGCAAGGCCTTCAACTCTTACCCCTTTAAAGAAGGGTAAGAGGTACAGAGAAGTAAGTAGAAATGCCTCTCTGACATACAAGAAGTACACTGACAGAACTGGAAGACGTAGACACCATATGAGGATTTATCTGTGAGACTCAGAGCTGGGGGAAACAGCAGAGGAAAATAATAATTTAAGAGCAGCTGCTCCTCAGACAGAGTGGCAGCTCTTCCCTACCTGGAGGACTTTGCCACATCTGTGTACAGCAGCAACAGCTGCTGCCTTTGTCAGGGAAAGGGGATGCTGGAGTGCAGGAAAACCAGAGGACGTGCTACCAACAGCTCCTTGCCACCCCGCCCCATGCTCAACTACTTCTCCAGAAGCTCTCAGATTACTAAAATTCAAAGCATACTTCATGTACCACATTGTGACAAACAGATATGGATTTTTACGCAGTCTTATTTATATACCTTCAAAGAGTGTATTTCTTGCATGCTTATGGCATGTCTGTTCTAGTAATGAGGCTAGAAGATAAGTTATTTGCTCCTGCACTCATATAATAAGTTCAATCCATGGAAAGTTGCTGAAACCTGATACTTTGCTAGTCTTATATTTTGTAACTCCAGATCCTCTCAAGGAGTAAGAGCTGCCCAGAACCCAGGACAGGGACCCTACGGGGTAGGTAAACAGAGAACCATACTTAGGTAACCTGTGGGCACAGCCCTGACTGACAGGTAGGTTTGCCTAGGGAAACCAAATTTTGGGGTACAGGTTTCAGGATGAGCTTCCCATTGGGCACATTAAATGCTGGAGGACTAAGCTTGGCTCCATGTAGCCCCCTAAGGAGTTATGGCAGGGACTGAAACCCCCATGCCTACCTGTCTCTCCACCTCCTTGGGTGGCACAGCCACAGGCTGATGGAGCAGTACCCCGATTCCTGGCATTTAGACCGTCATTTCCCAGCGGTTTCTGGGCTAATGAGTCTTAGACAAAAGATTCAGCTGCCCAAGGGCTGGTGGCTAAAACAGAGCCCTCAGCAGCTTAAATACACACCAGGTTCCTTTTATAGCCAGCAGAGATTGAGAAAATGTAGTCAGGGGAATTCAGAGAGTGATTCATCTTGACCCAGACAGGAGTGTCCACCAGCATATACAAAAAGCAAACTGTTTGCCAAGAGGGCAGGCCAGCAGAAATTATGCTTGTCCTCACAGCCTCCACATAACTTGTGTAGTATTGCATAAAGATGTAATTATGTTTCTTCTCAGACTTCTGTTTAATTTTGCAAAGAGGGCCCCAGCAGCTAAACTGAGTAACACCGATGAAGGGGATCAGATCTTTTCACATCCAGGCTGCATTCCCAGCTTTGAAAATGTAAATTGAACATCCATCAGCGTATGGATGTCCCTCTGCCCCTGCAGACAGCATACACACAAGGTCCTCCCACACTGATAGAGCACTGAAACTGCATCAGGGTGTTGGGTAAGGTCTAGGAAGCTATGGGACAGACAGGCATCACTTTAGTTTTTTAGCAAGTTCATAACCTGGGAAAAAATTGAGTGGAAAATCATAGAATCCTTAAGGTTGGAAAAGCCCTCTTAAAATCGTGGAGTCCAATGATTAACCCAGAACTACCATGACCACCATTAAACCATGTCCCTGAGTACCACACAGAGACAGTTTTTGAACTCTTAGAGGGATGTAGATTCCCCTGCTTCACTGGGGAGTTTGTTCCAATGCCTAACCACCCTTGTAATGAAGAATTTTTTTCTAATATCCAATCTAAACCTCCCTTGGCCTTTTCCTCTTGTCCTGTCACATGTTGCCTGGGAGAAGAGACCAACCCCCACCTTTATACAACCTCCTTTCAGACAGTTGTAAAGAGCGATAAGATCCCCCCTCAGCCTCCCTTTCTCCAGGCTAAACATCCCCAGCTCCCTCAGCTGCTCCTCATAAGACCCTTCAACAGCTTTGCTGCCCTCCTTTGGAATCACTCCAGCACCTCAATGTCTTTTTTGTAGTGAGGGGCCCAGAACTGGACACAGCAGTCGACGTGTGGCCTCACCAGTGGTGAGTACAGGGGAGATTCACTGCCTTGGTCCTGCTGGACATACTACTGCTGATACAGGCCACGATGTCATTGGTGTTTTTGGCCACCTGGGCACACTGATGCCTCATGTTCAGCAGCTGTTGACCAGCATCCCCAGTTCCTTTTCTGCTGGGCAGCTTTCCAGCCATTCAAATTTTGCAAATGAATTTTCCCCATCAGAATCTATTGCCTTTTCCCCCCTTTCTTTCTTTCTTTATTGAGCATATCTAGATGTAGTGCAAGATATGGAAATTCAGATTTGGCCATGAAGACTGCAGCCGATCTCGCTGTGCAATGTGCCTTGGGTATTCTGGAGAAGATAAGAGGGGATTTTTATGGTGGATTCACAAATACTGCCTGAAAGACCTGCTGGAAGAGCCCTTTGCCTCTCTTCATTGGTGAAGCACAGCATTGACTTCACCCAAGAAGAGCCATCACTCACATCCCTCTCCAACTCTCCTCCCAGCTAGTGCCAGGGGGCTTTTCCCACCTCATCCACAAAGACCACAGTAAAGGCACAAACACAGAGAGAGTAGAAAAACTCTCATAAAAGATCTAAAAGATCCAGCAGACAAATGAGTAAGACCTGAAGCAGTCAGGGAGTGAGTAAGAACTACTTTACAAATACTGAGGCTGAAGCTGCTGGACATGGAGGCTGGGGCCCAGGCCACCTGAAAGTCATCAAAACTTTTGAGATGGTTCAGCTATGCAAAGGCATAGGCTCAGAGCATCTTCTGCAGAGATTTAAGCAGGGAGGTGTAGAAATAGAAGCAAAAAGGCCGGGAGCCAAATTGAGGTACAGAGGGTGTGGAAGGAGGGAGGACAAGGCATTTTGCTAACGTGACAATTGAGGAATGTGGCTCACAAGGCCTGTTTTTTGGGTTTAGAGTTGCAAAAGAGGTCATGAAGCTCAGATCTCCACCACCACCATCTCAAAAAAAAACCAAAAAAAAACCAACAAAACCCAACAAAGCCCGGAATATGTAAATAACTAGTGTTGTGTTGCCACAGAATGCCCAGTTAAGAGGGGGTTCCCTTGGGCTAGGAGCTCTTCCAGGAGAAAGGGAAACATAGTCTCTTATCCTAAGGTGCAACAGTTGAGGACATTTCCCATGACTCAAAAAAAAAAACAAAAACAAAAACAAACAAATCCCACACCAAGACAAACAAACCAAACCAAACAAACAAAACAGACAGAAGAAATATGCTAAGAAAGTGCTTGACCATAAATACAAAGAGGGCCACAGCACAGCTGTAGTAAGAAACAGTGGAGACTGCAGATCAAAGCTCAGCATCAGGTTGGAAAAGCAATGCCCTCATCTGCAAGGCAGAGAGGAGATGGCAGATTACAAGGGGCTCCTGTTGCTGGCCTAATACTTGAAAACAAATTATGTCATTTAAAAATACAAGCTCTTTGCACTTCACAAAAAAGAACAACAGCTACAAATACAACTTAAATGCTTTTCTTTTCCCTTTCTGTATTTTATTACCCAGAATATGTAGGAGAAGGACTGAGGCCAGCTGGGCGGGACAAAAAGAAACCCTTGTCCAGACATTGTATTTGTGCTCACAGAGAAGATCTATATCAAACCTTCCCAGTCTTACAACTGGCTGATGTCAGCCTTTGGGAACATCTGTTCGCTTCCGTATAGTCCTCATGCTCACTTGGAAAAAAAAAAAAAAAGTCATAAAAATGAACCAGTATATTTTTTCCGCCCATCTCCCATAAACATCCATTATTTCCTCTAATAGAGAGAATTGCTCCCACACAATCAATAGTGGTTTTCAGTTGCATGTGGTACTATCGGCGTAGGCGGGAAGAGTTCAGCAAAAGGTGGCAATGTCGCGCACAGCCTGCCTGATGCATGGAAAGCTATACATCCCTGGAAAGCCATAAGGCGGCTTTCCTTTGGCTCAGCTGAATCGGCATGTAAATTTGACTCGGATGAATGAAGCAATGGCGCAGGCAGGGTACATCGCTTCAGATTTCGGGACAGAATGACATCTGGATAGAGCCATCTTGGATTAGTCTGCTACTGGGCACATTGCAGCACTGATACCTTGCTCGACGGGACGTTTGTATTTGCATACTGTGCAGGAAGTTAGCTAGTGTAAACTGTTTGCACAGGAGATGGAAGGAATAATCCTGCTTTACTTTATAAATTGCATTCCTTATCCTAATTAAAGAGGAAGAAGGAAGCATCACACTAACATTATTATTAGATCTTTCGACGCACTCACTTGGAAAAATAAAATGGTTGCATCAAGAAGCACTCACTGTGCTGGTCACTCCTTTGGAATCCCGCTTCCACATCACAAATAACCACTTTGCTTGCTGGGCTGTGTAATTTACACAGCTCTACACATATATGCTAATACAGGTATTTGCAGGTGAGCACCCCAAATCCTCCTGTCAGATGAAATCAACATAAAAAAGATGCCTGAGAAATAAAGCATGTCTAAAAAGCCCTCCTCCCCCCAAAATGGGCAGAATTGAAGTGTTTGGCCATACCAAAACATCCTACAGAAAAACACAATTTCCCAAAGGCCCAGGTTTATTCCAACACAGACACTGAGCAAAAATGATCACTGACTTTGACACAGGGATATGTCAAAAAGCAGAAGATAGCAACATTGCTCTGCACATGCAAGAACCTCTATTTATTATTTTATTATTATTTTAATGCAGAAGCAGTTGTCCCAGTACTTATTATTTGGCTGAATGAGCTGAAGTGAGACTCCCCGGGCAGCTGCTGACATAATGAATGATTGTGTGGTGAAGCCCAGAATGTGAATGATGAAGAATTTTGAAAGGCTCTGGAATTTGTGAGTAACAAAAGTAGCTACAGTCCCCAAAATCTCACCATTTGTTCTCAGCAACAAAGGAGGACTCAAAGGCCTTTGTTTAACAAAATGATTCAAAAACAGGATACGAAAGGAATTAAGGGTTATCTCTACTGGCATAATACAGCAAGCAAATTGTGTCCCCAAGTAGGAAGAGTTATGAATGTGTTCTGTCGAACATATTGTTAACTGAATTACTACGTTACTGTTTCTTTTATCCCTTTTCCAGTACTGTTACCATGTTTCCTGTGTCAGTAATTCTCAAGGTCTTAAGGCCTTTCAGCCCAGACTCTGCAAAAGGGGAGCTGCTTATTCCACAGGAGACTCTGGTCTTCCAACGTGCAAAGAGGAAGCATCTGACAATACAACCCCCACTTCGTCTCAGGGTTTCCACCATGACGCCTTGGCATATCTCACTTCTTCACCAGTATTAAAAATAACCACAGTTACAATTATCTTAGATATTCAATTTGCATTTAAAAAAAAAATAATCACAACTCTATTGCTGATCTCCAGTATGTGACAAGATCTTGATTACTCAAGGCAGTGGACAAGCATGGGAAACAGACAGCCATGCCCCAAAGTGGTTGCCTTTCCCCTCGAGGGTAAACAAGCCTTCCAGCTTTGGAGCACTTACTGTGGGAATTACATATGAACTCAGCGAAAGACGACTGAACCTGATGAAGATTCATGCCACACTGACAAGTGCTATCCAAACAAATATAAATTCAATTAAAAGACTCTGTTGTGTGAGCAATAAACTGAGAAGTGTGCTGGATCAAGGAGTGGAAAGCTAGCTCACCCATGAAGGTTGTCAGGCATGAGAAATTAGACAGCAGACACAAGCAACGCTGATGCTATACTCAAAGGCAGGCACCATAAATCAGGATGGCACTCCTGGGCAAGGGGAGGGACAGATCTGGCTTTGCTCCCTCCTCCCTTTGTTTGGGACCCTCAGCTGAGGTGGCAAGGGTTTAACAGCCTGCAGGCTCTACTGCCCACTGGATGAGCTATTCCAAAGCCCTGGTCATGACACATACATTTGGGGATAAGCATCAGTCAAGGGCTCCTGGGCAGGATGGTTGCAGGGGTTATCTTTCCTTGCATTTAGGCACTCATTTTATTAAACCATGCATTTCCTACTGCAGCAGCCAAAGTCAATACTACCTGTGGTGTCTCTTTTGCCAATTGCTATAATGCTGTAGCTGCAAGCAGTGCAATAAAACCTGCTGTGCTACCCTGACTGCCTCCAGTCAATGAAAATTTGGCAATCCTTTCAAAGCAACCAGGCATTCACCTTGGGATGGTACTCAGACCTGGAAGAATAAGTCACCCTGACATTAATTTCTACAGGTGCCTCATCAGCTTATCCTGTCTCTCTGAGGAAACACTGATTAGACTACACTAAAAATGCAGCAGAAACCTATGGCTAAAGAGCATCTTCAGTTCCTGGCCTCCTCCAGTCCCCTGGACTAGTAGTATGACTTGGAGAACAAGAGGGATTGATCAGCATATCTTTACAAAGATTTCAGTGCACCTATGCTGGCATTGGGTGCTAGGTATTATTGCTGAAATTTATTTTTTTAATGAATGTTAAAATTAGCACTAAATATTCCAATTCCAGGAGTTGTGCCAGAATTTTTTTAAAAAAATTAAATCATGTGATTCATGATAAAAAAAATAGTAAGATATGACAGCAACATTGAGAAGTTGCCTAGAGAACATAAGGTAAAGAAATCTGCTATCAAATTGTCATGCCCAATATGAAATAAAGCCCCTACAGAACAATGCAGGGCTGAAGAGGCTGGAGAGGTATGATTTCCAAGCAGTGGCGTCTCCTGAAATATGGTTTAACACCTGTTATTAATCCTGCTGCCTGGCACATTTACACCATTATTTCTTCCATCTCAGCTACAAATTCAAAAGATCATGCCTGGGCCTGACGTTAACCCCTGGAAACACCACAGTCAGAGTTGATCCGTCCTGCATCCTCAAACTCTTCCTGCTATCCAATTCTTGTGTTCTGTTTACGAAAACTCCTAATTCCAATCCCAGACCTATTGTTCCTCTGCATCAAAAGCATTTTAGCCTTTTGCCTTCACCAACGGTCATTTACAGATAAAGATATATGGCATGGCAGTGACTGTATTCTAGCTGCTGATTTCTACGACTTTTGTGTACTAAGCCTCCAAAAACATGTGGGTCTCCCAACAGAGAAACAAATTTTTCACTGTTAGCTTTCTAATATTGCCAGAATGGTAAATAACAGCACTAGAAATACTGAAAGTACAAGAACCTGACAGAAAGAAAACCAGTAAAACATGGGAACAGATGCTCCCAAACAGAACTGCTCCTCTGAGCAAAAATTTCTGCATTTATTAGGGATTTCTGCACTGTCACAGCTTGGCACTGGGCATTACTTCATACACCCTACCATTTTAGGCTCTTGTTACCTACTAAAATTTAGCAGATACTTCAAAGTGCTGAAGCACGAACATCTCTCCACTTGGTTCTGCCAGACATAAAACAAAGACCTTAACAGCTCATCCAACAAGAGCATTACAGCCTTCAAACCATGACTGCCTTAAAAGCCCTTTGACATTCTCCAAAGAAATGTTGACTAGGAAGAAAGCACTAAGGTTATACACTATTGGAAAGTGGATCTGCTCTTATCATTTCACCACCTTCAGAATCCCATCTTCACAGTGATAACAAAAGGAAGATGGAGTGACTGTCCCAAAGAGCATCCCACCAATGAGACAACACAGAGGAAGGTAACAGAGCCAGCGACAGCTTAGGGAAAAATGAAGAGTTGGACACTGGTGACTGCAATGCATCATTAGGCAGGAATGCTCATGTGCCTTTCCCAGCATCACCCTGCCCTCATCCTGCAGCATACAAAAACTGGGTTTAGCCCCCGAATTTTTCAGCTGCCTCTGATCTCAGTGATCATTAATGTGTGGACAATAAGCTTAGCCCTTATGTCCCTACTGCTGTGCCCTGCAAATGACCTTTAATTGGCAAGGGACACAATGGGAGACAAGAGCCGATTCAGAGCCGCTCCTGCCGACCATGTCACTTCTTATTTACACTTGCCAAAGCACAATGGCCACTTCTCTGGGGACAAAAAAAGAAACCCAAAAATGTATGAATGTGCTTTGTTGGGGCTCCATAGGAAGATGTGAAAAGTTGGGGTAAAATGAAGCTCCAGTTGATCTATGTAGTGCAGTGCACAAACACAGTGCCCATGGGGCAGAGGGGGAAACAGATGTCCAGCATGAAGGAATACCCTGGCATATGATTTTATTTCTCCATGACATCCAAGGATGGTAATTTTACTTTATGCAATAGGAATCTATTAAACTTTGTGCTGCAAGTTTGAACTCTCCCAGTAGTCTTCAGGAGTACTAAAAAAAGGAAAAACTCACTGGTTTTCCCATCTTTCTTCTCAAATTTTACAGCAACAGTATGAGCACTGCTCCTTGATGACAATAGTAGACTCTACCGTACTTCCTTGTATCAGAAGCTCTATTTCCCAAGCCCTCTGGTCCTTTCTAGGTCTATTCCCCTGTTAGATCCAGTTACTTTCCCTCCCCTCCCTCCATACTTAATGTTGAAGGTATTCCACCCAATTTAATAAAGATCAAAATTCAGCTAAGTGGTGGCCTGGCATAATCTAACCTCACCACTCTGTGACTGCATCTCCTTTAAACAGCCATAGGCTAAATGAATAAGCAGGAGCAATCTTCCCTCTGGGAGAAGCAGCACCTTTTCCATGGCCCAATCACCATTTTATTACGGTGGCTGCACAACACATTTTGAGGTTTGGTGCTCGTCCTGAAAAACTGCAACATTTGTTCACACATAAAACTTTCCCAGAAGTAATACGATCCTAAATTAGCTATCATTTCTTCAAGTGGGTTGTTTTTCTTTTCTGCTGATGATTTTTATGCTCATGGTGCACATTAAAGGTAGCCTCACCAGACAGGTATAGTGCATTAAAATGGAAATGTCAATATGGCGAAACAGTATGTGTCACATTAAACAACATCATTATGTGTATTTATACTCCAGGAGGCAATGACCACAAGATGCAATGCAACAGCAACTTTATCTGAACATTAATAAAAACTTGTACTTCTAGCAAGTCAGGTGTCATGGCAATGTGCTGCATAAGACCTATTATTGGCAGCAGGACTGGTCATTTAAAAAAAAAAGTTATATTTAGAACTACATGTTATATTTACACAGGAGCTCAAGAAGACAAATTCTGGAAATATTTTTTGCTTTAAAACATGAATGTTTAAAGTCGCTCATCTTCTATAAATACACCCTTAGCGCTTCTTAAATTTTCAACATTCTTATCATAATGATGCCTCAGATATGTACACTTGGGACTCTAAAACTTCAGAATGATCAAGTGAACATTCCTTTCCTGCATGTCATCTCAAGCACCCACGAAAAAGGTCAGCCTGGAGCCCACACTGGTGTCAGTCCATGCACAGCTCCAAGGTATAAAGCATTTAGGTAAATTGCCCAGCACAGTACAATCAGTATTTCGCTTGTAGCTGACCTAAATACCGGCATTTCTTGGCTATTTTCTCTCTGGATACAAATTATTCCTTCTTAAGACATTAAAAAGCAGAGTTCTATAACTCAGTGTTACTCATCTGAGCTTAAAATTCGGGGAATTACAACTTTGTTCAACACACAAAACCTCCCTTCAAACCACAGGCTTCAATAGCAGAGTTTAAATGAGAAATGCTGCAGCCTTTCAGATCTCCAAAGCAGAGGAGGGTTTATTCAAGCTTCCACCAATACCCACTAGCTCTGCCACCACTAGGAGGGGAAAAAAAAAATATAGCCTTACTTCCCAGGTGGCCCTGAAAACAGAAATCCTTGCTCAGTGCCAAGGTTTCTGCTTGGAGCTGGTACAGCAGCAATGACCTTAAAATCTTGTTTCTTTAATCTTTCTTTACCAAGATTGCTCACCCACACAGCATCATTAGCCAGCAATTACGCTGACTGGCCAGGGGAACAAGGCTGCTCTTCCCCTCGCATTCTCCCCATCCTCCTGGCTCGTGGTATAGTTTTGTGCATATCCTAAGTATCGGGTCTGTTGTCCCAGCAGAGGAAGGAGGTTATCCATAAGCTTCACTGAGAGGTTCTGCCCAACAGTTCAGTGTGCTTCAGATCATAGTGTTTCCCTCCTATGCCTCCATAATTTGCTCTTTTCCTCAGGGACTGTGAGGGCTGCTGAAAATCTCAGTGACTTATTCACCTTGTCCACATGTAGGAAAAAAATATCTAAAAGAAAACAAAAAATTATTTTATTGCAAGGCTGTCTGGAGAGATCCAAATGGGACCTCTATTGCACAAGGAGACTTGAGTCTGGCTTAAGTGGCTTTCCACTTACTTTCATGAGCCATGTAAACAAAGAACCATCATGGTACTAAGAAACACCTGTCTTACAACATTTTCTTTTGATACTAGTAAATGAATGGAATTTTAAAAAAGCAAAATCACAAGATCCAGCAGGTATACCGTTTAACTGGGACATAAAATTCTCAGAAAACTTCACACACAGAAAAGGATGACTAGGTGTCTTAATGGGGGGGCAGGGGAAGGGAGGCTCAGGGATCTGAGTATCACTTTCTAACCTGTGCACCAGCAAAAAGCCTACTAAAAAGCCAAGGGGACTCAAAACCAGTGAGATGAAGGTGGCAGCATTTTTAAGCATTTTATTAGTTCTTGAGGAAGCATAGATCAAGAGACTCTTTTTCCTTCATATTTTTTCTCCTTGTACCCCAAATCCTGGGAGGGGGGTGAGTCCTCAACTCACCCGGCTCAAGCGATTAATCTCTAAACTGTGCAGGGCTCTTGTAACACTTAGCAATCGCACTTTCCACCACATGATTTTAATGTTACAATGGTAGACACAATTTCCATGGCCCAGGGAGTGCACAGCCAAGTGGGAAGGGAAATAGGGCACCTGCATGACTCAGCATATCACCCTGCCTCAGCTCCACACCTTTAAGACAACATAAAGGGAAGATTTCCATGTCAAAAATTCGTGATGTGCTCAGCTGTGACAGCAAAGAGGGTCAAATCATGCAAGCAGACAATAAAAGGCTCCTTCTGTATCCAGGGATGCTCAAATTCCTATTTCAGAGTAACGGTACTTCCTCATCACTTTTAAGTTAAATTTTCTGTTGACACTTCATGAGTGATGTCAGGCTATTCAGCAACATGAATTAAACACTGAACTAAAATTAATAATAATTATTATAATAAATTATAAATAATTAGACAACTTGACAGCAATCATACAACTCCTACTAAATGAGAACAAACCCATCTCCCTAAAAATTGGACTAGATATGGACAAGCAATGAGCAGCTGTCCGTGTTTCCATTTTGAGCAATGAACAAGTTTTAATAGAGTTTGCCTGACAGAAACATCACCATCTACTATCTGAAAGCAAAGCAGCTTCAAGCCTGATACCTGCCAAAATTCAGGTGTCCAGCTTTCTTCACAGTAAACTACACAGTAATAAGAATAGTACCGACTGATACTCAAATTACTCACAAAAGAGGATTGTATATAAATCAAAAAGCTCTATTACTTCTTAGCAGGGAAAACTACAAGTTAAATTGCATTATTTAGCCACCAAGATGGCTAGTGTAAATGCAAAATATATGAAAATATTGCACTTCATTTGGTAGTGGAGACAAATAAATGCTTACCTGCACAGCAAGCATATTTTTACAGATTGCTCTAGGACCATCCTGATGATGCATCACACATAAGTTTAGAAAACTACAGACCTAAGAAAAGATTTATTGTATCAGCACTTGAGGAGCAGAGTGCCATGCAAGTTGAACATTAAAAATGAAAAGCCACTTTGGTGAAAGCACCTCTGTCTCCAAATGGAGCAGGAAGCACAGCTGGCGATCTCCCAAGGCTGCCGACTCCTCCATTCACCCACACAGACTAATGACAACCAGAAGAATCATTGGAAAGGTCAAAAGCAACCTCACTCAATAAAGCTCATGTCACTACAGGCAAGGTACCAGTACATCAAAATTAACAGATTGATTCAAAGTTCTCCCTGCTGTAGAAAGCTGGAGGAATGGCCAGTGACACTTTTTGAGACAAGAGTCTGATTCAGTTAAACCAAACCCATCCCAACTCAGGAGAGATCTTGGGTCCATGCTCAGATTGAGAGCTTTACAGTAGGAAAGGGAGAATTGAAGCCAGCTCCCAAGGGACACATTGTCCTTGGCTCCCTGGGCAAGACAGATGATGTGAACTCATCATCTACCTTAGCAATAAATGCAACAACTACCCTTGAGAATTTACACCACCTGGAGATCACTTCATGTCAGAACAGGCATCCACTCTGTTTTCTAAATCTAGCATGTTAATTTAGCCTTTGCCAATATGGCTTTATTTTCATATTAAACTCAATGGCATTTTGCTACTTTAAAACACACTTACACTATCAATTGAGATTTCATAGAAATCAAGACTGATGCCACCAAACACTCTGGAAGATAAACCTGAAGTGCTATAAAAATTGCTCATTGAACAACTACTTGAGACTTAAAAATAGTTAAGAGAGAAATCAGGACCCTCAGTGCAGCAGCAAACAGCCTCTCTGAAGAGATGTCGGCAGCATCCCACAGTGAAACGTCAAGCCAGCAAATCCTTCCTAAACTAATCATGATTGTTTCCAACTTCAGAGCCCCTTCTTTGGAGCTGGCAGGACTCCTTCCCCAGACTTCAAAGCTTGAAGGCCTCAGAGATGTTCTATTGGGTTTACACTGGCCAGCAGCCCATGGATTCTCACACCTGGCCAACAGATTCCTGCAAAAGCTGGGCTTTGCTCCAGAAGCTGCAATCTTTACAACCATTTCAAAGAAAGTATTCAAGACTCTGAATGTTCTCCCCTTTGAAGAAACTTTGTACAGGGGCTGAAGAGGTCTGGAGGATCTCTGTGGGACCAGTGAGAGGGGGAATAAGTGTGTATGTTTGTTTAGGGGGGTTATCTCTTCTACATCACCATATATTTTAAGGGAGGAAAAACTTCTCAGAAATGCTTTAAGAAAGAAGCAAAGAAAAGGTTTTGAGTGGAAAAGAGCTAAGTTTAGCAGGTGAGTCCCTAAGGTTTCCTAAAGCATCTCCAAGCAGGTTAGCTGGCAGCAGTATTCAGAAAACAAGCCCTTAATTCAAAAATTTAAGGCATAATGATTATTTAAATACTCCTAGAAGTAAAGCAGGCTCTCTAGGTTGAAATTTTTTCACTTTCTTTTCAGCTTGTTCCAGAATTTGCTATTATAAATTTATTTTCATTCCAAACCACCAGGAAATTCTGGACCCCCACTGGATGCATCACATGAAGCCAATGGCAGTATCTCACCTATACAACTCCGTACCATGAAAGCAATGCTTTAGAAATATTGTTACAGGCACTCAGAACCTTCTAGTGACTTTAAAATTGTTGTCACACTGAGGATGTGATTCAAAGAGATGGTGCCATCCAGAGCCGGAACATGCTTAGCTATAACCCTGCCTGCCTTAAGCTATCCCAATGAACTCCAATGGAAGATTAATGGAGCTGGAAAATAATAGTCATGCTCTGTACCCCTACTTACTTACAGCTAGTACTCAGCTGTATTTCTTTAAATGCTCTAATATTATAGGCAGATTTTCAGAAGACCCATCTCCCATCCAGCCTATCTTCAATGATTTGCTGGACCCTGTCAGCAGCCAGGGAAGCTGGCTGTATGCAGAAAGCAGACAGGAGAGGATAAATGCAGATTGTTTTAGGAAAGAATCATTTTCACCCAACATAACTCTTAAGGAGCAAACATTCCAGATACCACGCACCATTCTGCTTTCCAACAGGACGTCCAGCATTTCTCCAAGGAAACCCTTCTCAAACACACTGCTATGAGATTTATTGCTGTTCCTTTGCCTGATGCATGGGTTCATGCAAATAGAAACAAAAATAAAAAATAATAGAAAAACAAACAAACAAACAAAAACCCAAATCCAACCAGGAAAAAAAAGCATGGAAAAAATGCATGTCAAGACTGCAGCTTCATCTGAAACTGAAGTCAGAGATTTTTCTGCATGCGAGGCTTTGCAGACACATACCTTGACCCAGACAGTCAGGAGTAGCCAAGCCAGAGGCGGGATCAGCCTTTCACAGCCAGCAGGCTGGGACCAGCCCTGCAGAAGAGCCTTGGATCAATGTGAGTGCGAATTTATTTTGAAAGTCAGATAAGAATTGATCTGCCCGCTTGCCTAAGGAGTGATAATATATGCTGTATTAACAGTAAAATGCTTTTCTTCTCCTCAGTCTTTGTAATTAAGATTTGCATATCACTTTAGGGAAGAGCAGTTTCTTGTGTATTGCTTTACTTCCAGAAACATGAAGGAAACATGGTTTCTACCATGAAATAGAAAAGGCAGTGAAAAATGATTCTGGGCCAAAAGAAGTAGAATTTAAGTTGTTTTAAATAGGAAACCTGCAATCATTTCAGATTATCAGTAGCACCTAAGCAACTTAGTAAAACAAATTCCTACAGCTTCTAGCCTCCAAAGCTGTTAAACATGATTTTCAGGAGTCTTTCAACGATGTAAGCACACAAATCCCATTGACTACATTGTAAAGTGCCCTGAGTGCCACCAGAAAGAATTTTAAAAGTTGTTTAGGCTCCTATTTTGTACTGAAACCAACAAGAATTAGCCACAGACCTTCAAAAATATTCCCCAAAGGGAACGCAGAATTAAGTTATTTAAAACAGGTTTTTTTAAAGTTCATAAATTACTGGTGGATGAGAGAAAAAAAAAAGGAGAGAAGGAAAAATTAATTAAAAAAAAAACAAACAGAAAAGGCCTCACATTTTCTCTTTTTCTAGCAATGCTTTTCTTTGCATTACTGATTTTCAGAATGATAATGAAAATAACTCAGAAGCAGAAAGTAAAGATAAAGCAGTAGTGAGGTTGAAAAAGCTCACAAAGACACTTAGAAAAATATCTAAATTTATAATTTGAGCTAACTTTTTCACTTGCATATTCCAGGGTTTCCTGACTCGATCTCATTAGCAAAGAAAACCCATAATGCAAGTACTCCCATTGAAATATCTTTTTTTCATAACCACTAAAGGAGGAAAGGAAACATTAATTTCAGAAGAGATTGGGTTGTCTTTTTTCTTTGAGATAAAAACACAGATATATATGCAAGACTTCGCCATAACCTGTAGTGTTTAAATGGGGATATTGTCTTTGAAATACCTGGCTGGGCAGCACAACTTACAGGGCTAAGTCTGTGATTCTACAGAGGGGACTGAAAATCAGCCTATGGCACCTACGGAGTGTTTCCCAACTGTCTGCAAATGCTGCCTAACAACTGACTGCAGCAACAAATGAATACCTCAAAAACTACTAAGATAAAGTCTTTCAACTACTGGAAAACTGGTTCGGTGATTGTGATGCAAACCATCACCAGTTGCAGCAGTAAATACAGCAGGGAAGGGGTAGGCCGGGAGGGCTTTGTCTGTCTCTAAAATGGGATGCATTCCTGGCTAAATGCTTGCCCCGTGGATATGCAGGGACATGAATGCAGGGAGATGAATAAAGTCAACAGCCCAGAAAAGCTCAGATAGCTCAAACCAGCACCCAGGAGTATCACCCTTGAGTAAACTTGGGAATGGCACAGCCTCCTTAGGCTTAGTGCAATGAAGTGCCGGCCTGGGGAAGATGGAAACTTACCTCTGAGAAAAATCTAACATTTTAAAATGAAGTGATATCTGTAGTGAAAGCATGAAATAAACAGTTTACTGAACCAGTTGCAAACCTCTCTCCATCGACAACATAAAATAGGAAGATTTTCCATAAATATTCTGGGTTAAAAAAAACCAACCAAAGCTGTTTTGGAGGAAATGAAAACTGGGTTTTACTGCCAACATTTCTGATTAAACAATTTACTCAAAAAGCATATTTTATGATAAAACAAAACTTTAAAACACTGACATTATTGCAAAACATGTCTTCTGCAAAGATATTAAAGGCTAGGTAGTAAACTTGTGCTCCATTTTATTCCTTTTAAGGTTAAACCTTTTTCTTTTAAGAGTAAATTGAGACTTGAGGTCCAAAATTACTGTTTTTAGAATGCAAGAGTACAGTAGTTTCAGATCACAGTCCCTGTATCAATTTGTCCAGAATATCTTTTTTTTACTCTAAACACACTGTTTTCAAAACTACCAACAGAGTATTTTTATGTATTTATGTTCTGTACTTAGAAAGATCACGGCTCACACAGGAGGACCAATTTGGGAAGAAAGACAGCATGTTTTGCTGTGAAAAAGAAGAAGAGAATTTGCCTCGGTCAGGATTTGTTGCAAGAACCCTGCTTCCAGTTAGCAAGGGATATTCCTTTATTCCTTCTTTCCCTTCCAGTACGTAAAGCTGGTGAGGGATTTTTAACAAGGGCATATAGTGATAGGATAAGGGGGGGATGGCTTTAAGATGAAAGAAGGGAGATTTAGATTATATAGTAGGAAGAAATTCTTTACTGTGAGGTTGGTAAGGCACTAGAACAGGCTGCCTAGAGAAATGGTAGATGCACCATCCCTGGAATTGTTCAAGGCCAGGCTGGATGGGGTTCTGGTTTAGTGTAAGATGTCCCTGCCCATGGCAGGGGTGATGGAACTAGATGATCTTTCATGTCCCTTCTAAACCAAACCATTCTATGATTCTGTGACATACAACTTTTCTTGCTTCTTCTGTGCACACACTTTTGGTACAACCTTTTCTTTATCAAGACTAGCAGTTTTCTCCCTATTTCTTCTCTAAGATATTTTTCTGAAGAAAACGGTAAATTTCAAAAGAGCTGGACCACCACCCAAGAACACACAAGTGTTAGTCAGTGCAAGACCATGTGGGTTAATTACAATATGGCAACTGAGACATTCATTTGCCAACAGTTATATGCAAAATGCCTAATCATGAGGTGAATAAAATTTCTGGGGAAAGAGCTCCTCATCAGCTTCTCTGCTGGCCCATGCAAACCACTGCTGGTGTGCTAAATGCAATGACTTTTCACCATGCAACATGTGAGACTCTGGGCCAGTAAATATGGCTAGCCCAGTGCTTAATGGTTAATACCTTACTTTCACCCAAGTGTATTTAAACGCAGGGAAAGCATTGTGCTGTGCTTGTCAGCTAAGAACAGCAAGGATGAATAAAAGGCTTTTTGGTAGAGTAAGGAAGGATCAGCCCCAAAACTACTCAAGGAGATTTCTGAGGCATTGCCCCTACAACAGAAAACCAATGCCTTACTAAAGTCACCTGCAATGCCAGCCTGGAGGACACCAAGGCAAAGTATTCCTCCCTATGGAAGACCTCTACATCTGTGCATCCCCACACCCGTGCATGCTTTCTGGAAAGGCATGCACCCCAGCTCGTGGCCACACTACCAAGGAGAAAGCAGGCAGCTCAGCAGCATTCACCTCTCACAAACAAGGAAATCTGATCATCCTCAATAATTTCCTTAGGATAGATTGCAGCAGAAGCCTAGAGCAAAATTAACTGGATGTTCTGTCAAAGCCATTAGGCCAGGACTGAACTCAAAGAAAATTATGTTCACTGATGCCTTCATATTTACTTTAAAATGCAGTCATTTTGACAGGTTCATGAGGTAGAAGATCTCATTTTATGAAGGTCTAAAGGGACAGGAGAAGCGGAAATATAGCACGCTGCTGTCTCAGTCAGCAAAATGATCACAAAATCACTTTCCAACTGACTTTCAAAACTACAAATCCAGTTATTTTGAGTAATTCCAGCCTTTTAAAAAGATACATGGTGCTTCAGGTTGACCAAAAAACCAACAAACTTGATAAGTATGATTGGGACAATTTTCCTTCCTTGTAAAATAATGTTTCCGCACATAACCACCCTAATCTCCTTCAATTCAAGAGCAGCTTGAGGAGCATAGCCTACCAATCAGATGACAGAGCACATTTGCAGTCAAGCCACAAGCTTTGCCTATCTCAGAGCCTCCAGATGGAAGAAAAACCCCAGGAAACTGAGAAGCAAGAAAGAGAATTAACCTTCTTTCTATGCTGCAATTGAGTGCCATGTCCTCAGCCCACCCAGCAGAGTGCTACTGGGGTATGACTTTGCATGCTGCCTACCATCTACACTATGTGATGTGTAATGCTACTATAAAGCATAATCCAACTAACCAGCAATAAGGAACTGGCATAATTCTTTTCTAACTTGAGAAAAACCAGTTTTGGATAGTCAGTTAAAAACAGGAGTGAAGCTTGGCCACAGCATCAGCTGCATCCCCTTGTAATGCAGGATACCTAAAAGCCACTCTGCCTCACTCCAGAAAATGAGCTGTCTGCCCAAAAGTCTGCAAAGGCTCTCACCAAACTCAAAATTCACCTTAACATCTTGTTAAGATTCACTGGGTACCAGCTTAGGTCTCCCTTACCTCCTTATTATTAATAGTTTCTACCCAGAATGAGCACGATATCTAAATTTCCAAAGCTTTCAATCCCCACTAGTAATTACTTGCCTGCTTGGCATCAGAGGCATGCACCAGCCCCTTTTTCAGATGACACGGTGGAAAAATACCAACATCAGCACCAGGGAGCAGCCTAAGTGATTTTCAGAGCTCTTCTGAGAAAGAACCTTGCCAGTAATCCCAAAACGGAGCTTTGGAAAGGGTCATCTTCCCTGCAGAGACAACGCTCCTCCAAAAGGAGGAGCTTAACAGAAGCTCGTAGGAGTAACTGGCCTGGCCGTAATGCCTACTCTGCAAGTCCAGTACAGTATAATTAGAAAACAATTTGGTGCAATACCAGTTCCCTGGGTGCAATTACTGTGGTTCCCAGCCCTGAGATTACCACAGAGCTCAAAGTCTTGTTTGTATGCATGTGCTGTGCTACGGACCTACAAAAATCTGTCCTATGCTGAGACTTTCCATGCAGACTTTACTCCTGCAGAAAACCTTCCTGTGAGCACAACTGGGTGCACATAGCAGCAACAGCAAAAAGGAGAGGCTTTTACTTTTTTTAATACTTTTTGCTTATTTCCATATCCAATACTTAAAAGGTGATGTCCTTAAAATTAAAAAAATAATATATAGAATTCCACCTTTTTTCCTACATTTAAATTTATTATTTTCACCAAAAAGGACTCTGCCATCACATTTTAATTTCATTTTCTACTCTTTGTTTATTTCTGCAGCGATTTTTAAATAAATACTTTGCTCCATGTCGTCTCAGATACAAATAAACAAATTAATAAATAAAAACAACAACAAACCCCCAGGAATTTAAGGGAAGAGAAATGAAGGAATTTAATTTCAACCCCTCTAGTGCCTGCTAGCATCATATAAGAACAACCCAACTAATGCAGTAAGAGCAATACTGCCCGATTGTGGATTGCAATTAACACATTATATCTCTAACGAGGGCCACTTTTTTGGTCTGTTCACAACATTTGCCTTTCCTCAAGCCCTTTCAAAGGAAGTCCTCCAGCATTACAAGCTGAGGATCTACCTCAGGAGCATAGGGATGGGACTGGAGAGTGGCATTGCCTGGGGTCACCCATGGCCTGCAGGGAGAGCCAGAGCCACCATCCAACCAAAGCCAGGAAGAGCTGAGGGGGAGCAGAAGCCAAGGACCCCCGGCCCGGTCAGGGCATGTACAGCAGAGATGCTGCTGGTTCATGTTTGAGGCAAGAAGGAGCTATTTCTGCAAGCCCCAGCAAGCCCAGGAATTTTAATCCCTTCCTAGGAATCCACGGCGCTGCCCTGACGTTCAAGGACAACCTGAATTAAATAGGGATGAAATAATTAGGCAAAACACATCTTGTAAAATTATCAAAGGACATCCGATATCTGAAACGCATAACGTTACAGTAACTGCAACATCTGCATAACCTGTCAGAAGCAATAGAAATAAATGAACGTTGCTGTTATTCATGCTGAAGTTGTCTTTAAACCCATTAAAATCACCACAGCCTCAGACCCAGAGAGGAGAAAGGTGGTGTATGACATCTGTGCTGATTACAAGGAAGAGGAATCTGGTCAAGCTGGTAGATACAGTCTTTCAAGCACACAGAGAGCTCTGTAAAAAACCTTTTATTTCTGGACTAAAAGGAGGAGGAGGATTGGGAAAAAAAGAAATTCTTGATTCTGTAGTCCCATTCGGAGCAAAACTAAATCCCTCTGCTTCAAAAAAATCCCCAAAGTTTTCTAAAAAAATAAGTATGAATGTGGTTCACCATAAAGACATGACCTGGCAAAAAAATAAATAATAAAAAGGAAACTCAATGCAAAGTTTGTGGTCAGAACAGACAGTACTTAGCTTTGTTGTAATTAAGATTGACTTTAATGTATAAATGTTGGGTTTGGCATCCTGTCTCCCCTCCAGAAGCAGACACTTAAAATTTCTGACTAACATTAGCATTTCAAATTGCCCAGAAAGCGATACCATCCAAAGTTATCACTCTGGGACCTCCAAAGCAAATAGGCAAATCTGGGATTTTTACAAGAAAGACGATGTCCCAGGAAGAGAGAATTGTATCCTGTTCTTGTGGGTTTTGCTCACATCTAGATTTTGCAAACACATATATGCAATGCACATACCCAGGGGTGTAAACAGTATATTGATCACTGCAAGCTGGTGAAGCGGAAAGTACACACACTCTTGAGCATATATGTATGTAAGAGAAGGCTTGTATATATGTATGTGTACATGTGAGTATAGGAGCACACGTCTGAGTACATAACACTCATATGTATATTCTCTGCATCGAGTATAGGCACTAAGTGCTCAAGTAAAGGGCCACCCTCACATCCCCAAGCATCCTCCAAGTGCTGAACTGGGCTGGGATGCTGCTGCTCTTCCCTGTTGCAGTGAGCACTGTAGGAGGCTCCTGCAGAGTACAGCAAATCTGTTCTCCAAGGGCTGTGTTTTGATGAATGCTGAACAACAGTGGAAAAATATGGCCAGCCAGGAGCACAGAGCAGGCGGTGGGGATCATTTGGATTTCCCCTCTCTCCTGCCCCGAAGCCAAACACCGGTTGCAATGCCCCACACTGGGATCTGACTCTCCATTCTAGTAGTGCAGCAAAGCATTAAAAGTTGCTAATCATAAAATTTTCCCTCCATCAGAGGAGTCAAACACAGGGAATTCCTCTCACCAATAAAAGCACCCACAAATGTATGAGGAATGGCTGCAGCCCCATGAGACTGCCAGAGCTGCACCTGTATAGGTGACAGGATATATATATAGGATACACCTAAAGCTGAGCTCCTGCGTGGGTGTTTGGAAAAAATAAAAGCCCAACAGAACAGGTGTGATCCAAGAGGTGTGCTTTCATCACCCAGAATCTTCTCTCCTCCATACACAGGATCTTATTTCATACAAGATAGAAGGGTGAGAGAGCGCAAGGGGCAAAAGAAGCTCTACAGTGCCAGAAGTAAGGCAGGCAACCCAAGTAACCCAGCTTTGACATGGAAAAATGTGATTTTTTTTCAGGGTTCAGCTCTTTGCAGTGAGTCACGGCTCTGCTCCTTTTGCAACCAGCAGCAGGTAGCGTGCTCACCAGCTCTGGCAAGCAAATTGGTTTGCTCCTGAGGGCAAAAGCACATTCTCTTATGTAGAAATCCCCAGGACTTAGCTTTTAAGGATTATTTTCTGTACTGGAACTGTTTATTATCTAAATAAATTTCAGGCAGCTACACATCCATTCTACCTCAGATGATCTAACTGTATTTCCACCTGCAGCCAGGACAGTTTGGGGTGCACATGTTGCAAATGAGCTTGACACAAGTCATCATCCAGCATTTGATTGTTAGCACTCCTGAATGTAGCTTGTGCCATTGCCAAGCTCTTCTTTTTAATAATGTATCTACCATTTGATGCTGTGAAGATCTTCCAGAATGTAATTAAGTCCAGGGAACTCCTGCAGGCTGCAGTAGGTTGAAACTGATACAGTGCTATGTAAAGTCTAGCATGTAGGTTACATAGTTGGTGGGTATATATAAATACATATATGCATATAACATCTTCATTCCTTTGCATACCCATGCCTTCTGAACATATTATTAATAGCAGCAGAGCTTGGAGTGCTGCATATGTAGGAACACTGTTGATGTAACATTTTGCATGTTTATTCTCAATGGATATTTGTGATCAACTCTGCAGGGAATTTCTTTTGTATCCTCGTTGAGAAAATATTATGAAATGGAAATAGCACCACTTCTTGCAGGTGGCCTGCAGATTCTGTGTCCTGTTAAAAGGGTAGTTAGAAATCAATCTGGAACACAGGGTAGGAAGGACAAGTTTTCACAATTTAATTAGAGCTCTGATACAACACAGTCTTCCTTTTGAAGTTCTCCTCTTTTCTAAGGAGCTTGCTCACAGTGGAGGACAGTAATGGCTGGAGACTGCAAAATCACTCATAGAAATCCCACTGAATTCTGTGAGGTCAGTAACTCACCTGTAACCTGGGCAGCAAAAT
The DNA here is from genome assembly GCA_013397135.1 of Pachyramphus minor. Lineage (NCBI taxonomy): Eukaryota > Metazoa > Chordata > Aves > Passeriformes > Tyrannidae > Pachyramphus > Pachyramphus minor. Next base: position 780,577 of record VYXB01005247.1, on the reverse strand, counting down.
ATCTGACTCCTGTCAATTGAAAACATGACCCTGGATACATAGAAATGCTTCTCCATACAATTTTTGTTAAGATTTCATGAGAAATTACTCTACTGTGTCAAAATTTAATGGTCAAAATGTCACTTCTAAACATTGCAATTAGTTATGCTGCAAAGAACAAAATCACAATCCTCATTACCACTCGATGAGACCAGTGAAGTTGACTCATTGGTGTTTATTTAAAGGTGAGCACTACCTTCTGATTAAAAATAATATGGTAAGAAGTGAACTGAAATGTCAGCCATTATTCCACAACTCATCTACAGCATCACAGATTAGAATTTTAAAACGGGATATAAAGAAATATCTGCCTGCACACAGCATGAATATGGAAGGCATTCAGATACCAAATCGGCATTCCCAGCCCTTTCTCTAAAATTCTGTGGCTTTTTCATTAGCAAATAAACATGTGAAAGAGCACATTGTGCTCCAGCAATGAATAAGTGACCCACAGCAACCTAGATAAATAAATTCACACGCACCTCTTTTCCTCTCTCCTCAAGACAGGTATTACACCTGTTTCACTGACTCAATGAGAACAAATTCAAACTCCTACCTCTTAATGAAGGTAAACCACCACAGGGCCAGAAATCCCAGTTTTCGGTAGTGTGTCATGATCCAGGGCGCCCAACCCTGCCCACCAGGGCACATCCACCTAGCACCACAGCCCTCCTCTTCCCCAAAGCTTAGCCAAGACAAGACAGTCATGTCCCTTCTAGAGCAATTGTATCAGCTCAGCCTCAAATGCAGGGAAAAACACAACTTTACCACCGCCCTGACAAGGAAACTCTTGTCTACACACACAACTCTTGCCCACAGACATGGACTGGCCACCACATCCTCAGCCAAACCAGGCAGCTGCCAGGTTTCAGGGTGCATCCACCCCAGTTTGGATCCTGTCTTTCTTTAAATTACTATGTGATCCTGCACTGTTAAGCCTTGGTGACACCCACCACCACCACCAACATCAGCCAAGTGATCAACAGAGTCAGGCAGCACTCTAGATCAGCCTGCGGGTCGAGTCATCATGCAAAGCCAAAGCTGTCATCAAAAACTCACTAGGAACCACACCTGCAGGGATGTAGGAGCACATTTGTGATGCAGGGACCCACTCACACAACTGGGTTATCCTGCAAACAGTGATCCTGAGGCTCTCCTGCTGGAAGAAACCAAGCTACACGCAGCACCAACAGCCCAGTGCAGATGCATTCCCAGTACAGTTCAGTTTAGGGCTTGCTTAGGTCCACATCCACCTCCTTCTGCAGGTACACATATTGATGTATCTCCACATTCAGTCCAGTCAACAGATGCAGCTCTGCTGCTCTTATGGCATGACATCCAATCACCTGTGCGTTGGACCAGCCAATCCACCGGGAAACAAGGATGTCCTAAAGTAGCATATATCTAAAGCAAACCAGACTTAGAGGTTTTAAAAAGCACTTGTAATGAAGGTTAGAATTCTTCAGCCAAAACCTGTTTATCATGCATTTTAATTTATTTTTGGTATTCACTATTTGCTGGAAGTTCAACGATCCCAGTCCTGGGCTGCATTTGCTTCCCCTCTAAAACCCCCTCTAAAATGGCAGCACCTTTAATGATTTACTATAATTTGTGCTAAGCATGGCTCACAAAGCATAGCTGTAAATTTAATCCCTATTTCACCTAAGAGACAAAATAAAGTTTGAAAGAAACAGCTCAGAACTAGGCATACTTTAAAGCAGCTCTGCAGTTCACTGAATTAGGTTACCAAAAGAAGACTGAAATTACAACAAAAGGGATAAATAATGAAGTAAATTAATCTCTATGAGCTTTCTGGGCAGCCAGTCCTCACTTCCTGCCACCCTGATGGCATCTCAGGTGTTCAGTCCTTGAAGGTCACAAAGCAGCCCCCAGAAGAGCAGGGAAGCAATTCACAGAATAATAGATAGTTAAAGACAAGAACTTTGGGAGTCTTTCCACTTTTATTTGGGTGCCATCATTTTTAAGATCCATAATTAAAAGTTTTCCAGGCAGTTACAAGGTGAAGCAGCCAATGTGCTGAAATTCCCCAAGGACCACACAAATCTAAGTGATAGGGCCTGATGAAAAAGAGTGCACACTGGAAGGCACACAATAAAAATGGTGATAAATCGGCAACAAGGGGGTTTTCACCCAGAGCAACAGCATAGTATGAAATGTATTTCATAATTTGCAATTTCCTTCATTCAAATCCTGCCCCAGAATAGCACATATTCAAAGTACAAAGTAAGGCTGTAAAACAGGCTTCCTCGGTATTTCGGAGACCACCTGTGGGTCTGTAAAGGATCAGCATTAGCAGTGTTCCAACTGGGGTTCAGATTCTGAATGCCCACTACCAATAAATAATAAAAATCAGCACGAGTGAAAGAGAAATTTATGGCCTGTCACTGCATGGGAAGAAGAAGAAAAAAAAAAAATTTAATACTGCTTGTGGTACTGTCTTTAAGAATAAAGCATTACTGCTGATAGAGCTGAGATCTGATGGCTGTCATACAAAGATGGGGACATTCACTCTTTGATTTGTGTCTTTGGTGCACCAAGATACTTAGAGCCCTAGGCAGGGTTTTGGTAAGCATTGTAACAATAAATTCTAAATAAACACAGTGCAATAAATAGCCATCCACAGCACATTGGCACTATCAGCACTGGGGCTGGATGGCCAGATCTCAGCTATGCTGCACCACACACAAGGCAAATGCTGGCTGCTCAGAAAGGCAAGGTCCAATACCCACAGATGTCTTAAACCAGCTCGGCTCTTAGCGAAGCAAGTGTGAGTCAGAGCCCAGTGTTGCCAAACTGGGACACCTCCTGTGAAACTGCTGCTTTCGGTACATTATTTTTAGCTTTCTAATTATACAGTTACCAAACACACCACCAGTAAGGCTGAGTGGGCCCCTCCTTAAGTGGGGGAGGCTGGGGTGGGGGCAACA
>VYXB01005247.1:743480-777559 GCA_013397135.1 Pachyramphus minor | reverse complement strand
GGGGGCAGTATATGAACTAATTGAGATGGTTTCAATAAAGCAAAAAAAAAGTGACTACCAGCACAGGAGACAATCATGCACCAAAACCCAGAAGTCTGACAGAGCGAAGAGACTTGGAAGAGCACTGTTCAGGTAGGTTAAACAACATTGAAAAACACAAGCTGGATGCAAGCCTTCTGGGGACAACTCCCTGCTCCTCTCCACCCACAGAGAGCATGGAAAGCTGAAAATTAGACCATAACCTCTCCATCTATCCTGGGGCAGGGGCTGACATTTCCAAGCACCTGGTGAGCTGTCAGCAGCCAGAAGGAATTGTTATAATAGACTGTCTATCAGCAGTAAAGTTATATCATAAGCTAGTAATAATATCGTACGATGGTGCCTTTTAATTTATTTTTAGTGCTGTAACACCCAACAGCAGAGGAAGAATACATTTCCAAATGGGTCTGCTGGCTCGCAACCTCATTGCATTTCTTCTCTAAAAGGGTTATAGGCTGCTGGCTTCAGGGTAAGGAGGACTGAATATTTACAGCTGGCAATTGCTGGGGATAACCCTAGCCTCTAATCACTCTGACAGTGAATCCACCCTTTGTCATCACGACAGGAAGTCTGATTGCTCTATTCTTGCAAAGTTTAGCCAATGGATATAGCGCAGTTCAGATGCCTTGTGTGAAGTCAAATCTAAGAGAAGGTTGCTGTCTGATTTTCAGACTTCCACTGCAATGAGTTATTTCAACTTCTATATGGCAAGGCATGCCTCCATGAAGCCTAACAAACAAACTGCTGGGATTAATCGCTGCATTTTGGAACATACTCCCTTCCCCACTGCTGCATGTGTCCAGAGACCAAGACAGCCTCGAGTTCACAGTACATAAAGTTATCTTTATACCATCCAAAATCAGAGATAATCATTAAGTGCTAAACCATCCAGGTTTCCCCCTCAATGCTCTATCATATGTGTGAATTAAAAAATCACACACAGCACTGCTATCCTCTCTCCCTCCCTCCCTCCTTCCAAAACCATGTGACTTTTATTGAAAACAAAAACAAGTGAAAAAAAGGCAATGCAGGCTGCCTCTGGTCTGGGTTCCCTCCTCTCCCCACCGAAGTCCCATAGCCTTCCCTTTCACCTAGCTGTGATGTCCAAGCAACCTCTTTCTATTAGCTTTAGGACAGTTCACACATTTCCTATTTTCTCCTCAAAGATTTTGTCAACAGGCAAGAAAAAAAACACAAAGCAGCTGTAGAAGCACTGGTCTTTGGAGCATAGGGCTGAAAGGCATAGAGCATCCCAGCATCCAGACAACACAGCAGATCCTCCACCCATGCTCTCATCTTGCTCACCTGAAGCTCTGATTTCTTTTATTTCTTTTTCCCTCCACTTGAACGTTACTATTTCTGCAGGCCATTGATGTCCAGTCAGAAAAAAGAACTTTACAACACCAAAGGAGAAAAGCAGAGCTGGAAAAAGGTCACAGTATTACATGTCGGGAAGCTGTTTGGTCCACTTAGACCTTCTCTGACAGCAGGTGGTGATTTTACCTTTCCAGACAGCAGTTTATCTTAAAATAAAATAAAATGCAGCAGATGTCGCCCAAAATTGCAAACTGTCAGAGATCCCATTCGCACAGACTCTGAAAGTAAAGGCTTATCTCACCACATGGGTGCCTGAATTTCTTAAAGAAACCGCATCACTAGCAGCATCCCTAAAATGCCAGTTTGCATCCCACTGTGATACTGAAGTTATGGACCATCTATTTCCAACAGCCAATTCAATGAAATAAGAACAATCTCTAGAGTAAATGTGCATTCTGCTTCCAAATGTGACCAGACTTAGTACTAGCTGGCTTGAAATGGGATGAAAATGACATAGCTGCCAACCCTAAAAATCATACAACAGTTGGACTGGGGTCACCAGGAAGCTGGTGGGCTTTCATCCTTCTTCTGCCTTTGCCAGACCAGTTTTGTAGGCATTGGGTACACATAAACAACCAAATGTTTTGTGCCAGCTCTCCTCTAAAACCTTTCAAGATCATCACAGGAAATGCAAGTATTAGATCTGTGATGGGAAACAAAGAACCAGACTGGATCTCCATCCACATTCTCCACAGGTCCACATCTTCTCCCAAGGAGTCAACCCTCTGAAGAAGATATCACCAGTTAGTGCTTGGCTATCATCACCATCATTTGGGCAAGGGAGGCCAAAATACTGTTAATAGGTTAACAGAGGTGAGCAGGATAGGAAAGCTGCTCCGAATGGCAGGAGCTCAAAGGGAAAATGCAGAAATACTGAATGCGCTTTAATGGCAATAAGAAGCATCTCAAGAGGACTGGCACAGGAAATCTGCTAAGCTTCTCTGTAGAGAGATTTTATCTTATTTCTTGAGCAGTCTATTTTAAGACAATTTCAGTGACCTTACTTAACAGAGATTATGCTGTGTTTCAATTAATTTTTACAGCATTATAATTAATATTTTGGTGTCTGCTGGAAAGCACGCTGAGCTGTGTAAAATCCACATGCGCAGCAAGATGACAAGTGTTATTATCGAGGCGGAAGGAAAAAGATAAGAGCCCTCCAGCCTTGCCTGGCAGGGCAGAGCAGCACCCCTTCAGATGACTGCTCCTGTGAGGGCCCAGCGCACTGAAATGCGGGAAAGGTCAGCATTCCTCCCCAAATAGCTGAGCTGATATCACTAGGGTGGGGATATTTTCTCAAGCTAATGAATTTGCACATGCACCCACACCACAAGCAGAGCTTCTTCTCACCACCTGCTCAAATAACTGAGCCCCAGGAGGTGCAAATGGCCAAATCATCACAGCTTATACACATGCAGTTTTTATCAGTGCAGCCTTTATTTCCACTCAAGAGCCGAACCTTAGCTCATCTAGTCAGATACACTAATTCTTCTGCATGCTGATCACCTCTCAAGTAAACCGTTCTCACCCCACTATACAGGCTTCTTTTTTGCTCCTGTTTCATCCCTGGGCTTGCAGGAGACACACGGCAGATACCACTCCTCCAGTACCTGCCAGTCTCTCTGCTCCTGACAGGTCACATCTCCAAACCAAGAGAGATCCAGCAGCTTCACTATCCTCATTCACTCAAAGAGATTTGATTTCGACACACCCACGGCAATAAACAAGACCAATAGGACACTGATTTAGCCCCTACGTTTCTGAGCCTGACGCTACTTCTGCAGCACTGTTTCTCCTCAGTGTAACCTCAAATGCTCCATTTTGATTCCTATCGTTACTGTTTCAATGAATCCCAGCTTTTGACACTTTTACTGAGCAGGATCATGGCACAACCATGGGAAGAGATTCACAAGGATGCTGCCACACAGGCATTTGTGTCTCAAATTGCACAGTTGTGAGAGCTAAGCAAATGTGAGCACATCAGCTGCACTTTTTAAAATTTCAAACCAAAATCTTTCTAAAAACTCTGAACAATGTGGTAGGAACTGTACTGTGCTTCACAAAATTCAGCAACTGTGCAACGCTGGAGCACAGCCCTGAATGTACATTTTAATCAGCTAAACCTTTGCAAGAGATTATGGTGGGATGCTGCAGAGGTAAAGTACCACTATCAGCATTGCTAGAGGCTGCTCAAAACATTCTTTCTGAGTTTGTAACATATCCCAAAGCAGGAGTGAGGGGAAGTCACACAGTGAGAAATTCTAACTGTGTGACAGCTCAGCAGAGGTAATTTTGAGAATTTTGACAGCTCAGCAGAGGTAATTTGTGAATGAGGAATGATCTGGCACAGAGGGCAAGACGTCCATCTACAAGAAGGGGTTAAACTCTCTGGAAGCAGGAATAACAGCCACAGAAGGACTTCTTATAAGAGAGTGAAGTTTCCCTGGGTGATGAGATAAGAAAGAATTGTTTTGTAGCCATGGTGGAATTGAAGCCTCAGGCAGGAGCTCAGTGACACCTCTGAGCAGCAGGGCTGGACTGGAGGATGGACCCCTGGCTGGGATGAGATGCCCATGCAACTAGTCTTAGGATTGGTGCTGGAGCCAGTGTTTATAAGGAATTTGCTTGTGGTGCATCTTTGCAGACTCCCTGTGGAACCCCGTACTGCAGTAGGACTCTGCCCATATATTTAAGCACAAATGTATGCTTAATTTGCCCCAATGGGTACCACAAAAATCTCCCATTAGTTTTTTGCATTGTTCCCTAGTGGAGAAGGGGGGAGGGGGGGAAACATAACAACCTCTGATACCATGTATCAAATTGGAAACTTACCAAAGGTACCATTAAAGTGCAAATTCAAGGTTACCCTCCTAAGTACATTTATGGTCAGCTGAGTTATGAATATTGACTCTGGGCTTGAACCCCTTCAAACCACCAATGGCTCCGAATGGCAGGAGCTCACCCTTATCTCATTGTTGGAGTTGTCCTCCCCTAAACCATTTATAGCACTACCTGACCTATGCAGAGCAAAGTGAGGTAGGGCAGCAGCTATACTGGGCACAGGTAGGGAACATCAACCCACGCAGCCTGTTTATGACATGACAGATATAAGAAAATGAGGTGTAGCCTAATGAACAACATGAGCAGGTGCAAACACTGTTCATTTCTTTGTTTACACACACAACCCTCATTTTAATTGGAATGGTGTAATAAATTGAACTATTCAGAACATTAAGGAGGAATAGCATTCACTGTGAGCTCCAGCTTTATTTTATTCCTCACTCTGAAATCAATTAGACGTGCTGTTGATAGAAGAAAGTGTTTTGCATCTCTATCAGCAAGCCAAACAGGAAAAATTAAATTTGAGTCAAATGCAAGGACTCTAACTTCAATGTAAAGTCTTTCTCATATGCTTTCAGCTATCAATTACTTCCTTGCCATCATATTTTGAAGCAACATGGAACACTTGTTACATCTCAGGTTCAGAGTGACAAAATCTCAGACAAAGCAAGAATCTCAGGTTGGCTCAGGAGGTTGCATACAGCTGTCTTGCTGCTACCACAAGAGGCTTTGGTAAAAAAAACACTTGTCACAAAGCATGTAAGCATGTAAACCCAGGTATGGTAGTTTGAGCGAGTATGCACGAAAGAAGAGTACATGAGGTGGGAAGGGAAATATTTTTTGGCAAAAGTTATATATAAAATGGAAAGGGTTGAGCGCAGCTCTTGAAAGCAGGGGTGGGGGGAAAGAAGAAAAAGACCATCCACACTGGATCCTCTTTAAGGAATGAATTTTTGTAATACTCATTCCTACAGAAAAAGTACTGATAGTATACAATCAGTTGATAACTATTCTGACAGCAAAGACTAAGAGACAGCTAACGAACTAGTACACTTACTGCAAGATTTAAATTCTCAAAGTATTAACTGTCATGCTCCCCTCTTAAAACTGGATTTAAGACAGGAAGGAACAGAAGAAGAGGACAGGAAAGAAAAAGAAGGTCAATGTTGGCCTTAGGACTGCAGTATTGATCCTGTCACAAGGAAGAAATAAATGCCAATCCCATATATTTTCGCCTCCCCTCCTATGTATGAAATCTCTGGAATGATTTCATGATTCAGAATCATTTAGGTTAATGCAGCACTGAAATCCAAATCCAGCACTGAAACACGTTCCTAAGCACAACTACACATCTATAAACACCTCCAGGGATGGTGACTCCGTTACTTCTCTGGGCAGCCTGTTCCAGTGCTTGATAACCCTTTTGGTGAAGAATTTATTTCTAATATCCAACGTAAACCTCCATTGCTGCAACTTGAGGCCATTTCGTCTCATCCCATCACTCTTTACTCGGGAGAAGAGACGGACCCCCACCTCACTACAACTTCCTTTCAAGTAGTTCTAGAGTGCAATAAGGTCCCTTCAGAGCTTCATTTTCTTCCAGGCTAAACAACCCCAGCTCCCTCAGCCAATTCTCAAGGCTTGTGCTCCGGACCCTTCACCAGCAAAATGAGCCAGGAACAAATAGCTTTGGGAGCCACTGTATGCAAAAATCTTTCCTGCAATACCACTTAAGGAAGGGCGACATTGCTTTACAATTCACTAAACAACATATTTACTCACAGGCTGACTACATATGTTGTACTTAGATGTCACAGCAGATTACTTGCTAATTACACTAGGAAAAACCCAAGTAATTACTGCAGACTCTTTCCTCTGGTTCAGAAGAGGTTGGAGCCATACATTCACATGACAAATAATCACGCCTACAACTCGAGGTGGCTGCTGTGAGCAAAAAAGGACCCCTTGCCGTTGCACAAGTGCCATTAGGTAATTTTTTTTTTTTTTAAACACCCTAAAATCTGGGGTTGTATCAGAAATGTGGAGACAGAAGAAAATTAAGAGCTCCCACTGCTAAGGAGTCAAGTTTGTTTAGGCAAACAGTGTAAAAATCAAATTCTTTCTTAATATTTTATCTGATCATTCAGGCTGATAAAAACTTCTGTTCTCCTACTGAATGAAGGAAATCATATTACCAAAGCTGATATTCATCAGAAATATTTTGAACTGAATATGTGAACTGCTTTTAACTTAGTTTAAATCGATAAGTCCACTACTGTGGTTAGTTTTATTGAATTGCACATTGGAATAATATAATTTCAATTATGTTATGATGACAGTATTACCCTCTGCTATGAGCTGTATTTAGAAGGTGAGATGTACTACTTCTTCATTTGACAAATCAGACACACCATCACTTTTAATGCTATTTTATTGAATGATCACTGAAGGTTTACACTGCTACCCATGCACCACTCTCTTCTCTCAAAAGGTCAATACCTTGAAAAACCTTCATCTTTGATAGCTTTTCTTTTTCCTTTCAGAAATAAAGCACCGGAGAGAAGTTCAAATGCAATCATACAAACCCACAAAAAACAGCATATGTTAAGTGCCTAGGATCACTCATGGCTGTTTGCAGAGATCCAAGCAGGGGTTTGGATGCAAGGGAAGGTTGTTTTGCAGGGGGTGGTTATGCTTGTAAGCATCATTTATATATGCAAGATGACAGCTAAATCTTTCTCACTTCTCCCTGGTGGAAATGCAAGAGGGGAGCAGCCTGTCATCTGCTATAAGCATTTGAAATGTTTGTTACCTGTAAACATTCAGCTTTAAAGTAGGAGAGGAAAAATACTAATATGGATTTCAGGCTTAAGTCTGTTTCCTCTCAAAATATTTCAATTTTTAAAGCATCATGTTAAAGCTTCACTTACATAACATTTGTCTTTGTCCTGTTTATCTCCAATACAGTTTAAAACCACAAAGAAGAGGCAAGCAGAAATAACTCATCACCTTAATACAGCACTTGTCAGAGGTGAATTTCAGAGCACTTGAAAAACGTGGTGGGAATCATTAACCCCATTTCACTGGGGTTTGGATGCAATTAGGAGACCAAAACCAGAAAGAAAATGTGCACACACAAGGTAGGAATAGACTCCTGCTCTCCTGCTTAGCCATGGGAGCACTGCAGACTCATTTATAATATAACATTATGACCATTATCGTAGATGTGCTGTACAGAAGGCTCCTTTTTTCTTCTAAGCACCATTGATCTCCAAACTTTAAACCTCCATTCCTGTCCTACCTATAATCAGGTAGCTTTTATTTTCCTTTGGTGCACCAAAGAGGAGAACCGCTGAGTTTTGTCTAATTGTTTGATTAATGGTCACAGAAATCACCATTGTCTTCAATTACCTTGGCAGTAATAAAAAGGATTATTTTTTCCTTTACATGGATAAAATGCTACTGAATAGATTTCCCCACAATAATCAACAATCAACTTTTAAGTCCCACATGAGTCATTGATGTTCTCCTTCCACTGAATTGGAATCATGCTGATTTTTCATTAGCAGGAAAGGAAAGGTCTCCTTCCTTGGAGACATCCAGATTACCTTCTGTACCTGGGTCCCTCTGTATAACCCTGACCTGTGATAAACACACTGCCTCTTGCTTCCTCCTACGTTCACATACAGCCCCTTCACACAAGCCCTCATTTCTGCAAACAGGAGCATAAAGTCAACGCACATTTGTTCTTTCAATTAAGCTGAAGTGGGACTCTAAGAGCCCCAAATGTCACCTGCTTCAGGTAGGTCTCTTCTACTCACAAAGCATCATTGCCAGAGAATCCACGTCCACACACGCTGCTGCAGTCTAGCCAAGAAACTATTAGCACTTTGGAGACTTCAATTTAAGAGCATCAGTGTGTGACAATTAGATAAATTAAATTCTGTTAGGTTAACAAAACTTATGATTTAACTAACAGAACAATACTAATAATTTATACGTAATTTTTCCATCAGCGATTAATCCGCTAGACTTCATGCCTTGATCATGATACTTGTGGGTTTCACTTTTCCGAAAAAACCCATTACAGATATGCAGGCAAGTGCCAAGTTACACCACTACCTATAATTTCATTCTCCTTGCTGCCAAGCTGAGCCTGGGTCTTTTACTATGCGTACAAATGCTAATTACAGCTCAACACTAATGCTAATCCTGACATCTGCTAATTAAAAGATCACATCTTCTGCAGAGTCAGCACTGCTATTCAAATGAAAACATTAATCAGTTTAAAATTAAAAATAAAAAAAATCAATCAACAAAGCAGGAATTTTAGTCCTTGGTTCAATTAATATCAAAGTGCAAGCTGGGAGTACTCTAGAGCAAGTGTCAGTACATTCTTACAGAATATCTAATGTTCAGTAAAAAGGGAAATTTTCAGCACTGTGTGATTTCTCTTGTCTCAGTAACTGTCCACTTTCTTTCTTACACCTTATTTAATCTTCCCTTCTCTATAATCACAGCACCTCTGAAACTCAAGACCAGCACTTACCAACATTTCATACTTAAAACAAAGCAAGCACAATTATCTATGTGTGTACATTCAAATACCTAAGAAGTCCCACTTAAGTTTCATGGGACCACTCTCTTCTACAGCAAACACGTGGACCAACAGAATCAGGGCTGTCATGGACAACTACAACCCATTAACATGCTTTACTACCAACAGCCTCTTGGACAGTCCAAATTTGCTTCCCATTTCAACACATACAGTAGTCAGGGGAAAAGGATAAAAAGCAGGATGCATCCATCCCATGAAATAGATATTGAGATCACAAAATCCCACCAAAACAGTCTACAAGTATCTGGACCTAACACACAGGGCTCCTTGATTTACCCAGTCCTACCTGAACCCCTTTTGCTTCCCAGTTTGTCCTCAGTTCTTCTTTTCCCTCTGAGGGATTTCCCACTGTCCAGCGCTTCTATCAATTCACCCTGGAAGCCTTCCTGCACAGCAGCTTCACTCTCTGCATGAACTGCAGGGCTGCTACTTCCCAGTTCCTTCTTGCTGCTTGCTTCTTTGTTTCTTTAGTGCTTAGAAACCACGGTACAGGTGCTCCACAGATAAAGTAGCTCTGAAGAGACAACCAGCCTCTTGAATTTCAGTCTTCTCTGCCTCTTTCTGGAAGGCACGTGCTGCACAAGTAGGTGTTTCTGTTTGTTCTGAAGCTTTGCCTACCTCCCTGGTTATTTTTGGCCACGACATATTGATATCTTTGGTTAGGTTTTCAATGTTTTTTATTAGATTTTGGATGGTGACTCTGTGAGCTGTGCCATTCTGGAAAAACATATTTGCATTTCTGGATGAAGGAGGAGATGGAGCTGTTGAAGTACCCCTGTCTTTCCCCAGCCTTTGCTCCAGAGACATTCTGAAGGTGGGTCAGTTCCAAAAGCACCAAACTCAGACACTAAGAGAAAGCTAACTCTGAAGAAGGTCAAGTCCCACCACAACACATCTACAGAGTCAGCATATGCCCCATACATTGCATTTTTTTTACTCTTTCTGGTCCGAGAATCAGGCAGACTACTGCAGTGTCCAAGGAAATGAGAAGAAAATAGTTGTAACTGGAAGTTTTGAATAGACAAAGAGAAGGTGCAGCCTAATGGCATCCCAACAGCAACAGGTTCCTATGGAGCAACCTTGTAAGATTCATGTTTACAAAGTGTCAGAAGAGTGCCTATCAGTAAATGCAAATAGGCACGAGAAGTCACCTCAAAAAAAAAAAAATTTAAAAAATTACCTTGTCTTAGTGGGACAATACTCCTACAACCCTCCAAAAGAAAGAAACAATTCCAGTAAAAGAAAAAGCCCATGAGCAGCTTCCAAGGCATCACTGGGAAAGTAGCAAAAGAAGATTTTTCACTTATTTAAGCATGCTACTGTTCAAAAGTTGTTTAAAATAGTCTGCACTTCTTTTGCTGTAGCTTAATAGGAAAAAAAAAAAAGAGCTCTTTGCATTTGTTATACCAGTTAATATTTTTGTTTACAAGGAAACCACAAATTGAGTTTACTGCCTTTTTAACAATGTTAATATGAAAATGCTCCTTTGATGTAAGATGCCAAGGTTTCTTTCCTTTCACCTTCTCAGCTACATCCTCTGCAATTGCCATCTTATCTACACTTTGAAATTTCCACTTTGGTAAAGTCTTACACTGTAATATATCTCTGGCTAATAATACACTGCAGCCAGTTATAAATTAATCATGTTGATAAAAGGTCTAACGAAGTTAGCAGTATCATTCTGTAACACACAAGCAATATTGCCAACTCTTATTTGAATAGAATAGGCAATTCAATCACGAAAAAGATGTGACAGAGACTTCCAACTGCAAAAGAATCTTAAATCATTAATGAAACTAAGAATTTAATGTATGCAAATTAAATTATATATGCATATTTCAATGGGCTAAAAGTTTATGCGCATACTTTACTTGGGAATTTGCCTTGTGATATGATTAGAAAGAAATGGTGACAATTCAGATTTTTTATTACTTTAGACTGTAAGCTGTTCATATAATTTATGTTCACCTAAAAAGGTACCAAATCCCATCAGTTAAACCCAGGCTTCAGATGGTATAAATAGACTGCAGCCCAACTGAAGGTGCTATAAGCACCGTCTCAATACATCATTTGAGGATCAGGTCTCACTAGTCTCGACTTGTAAAAAAAAAAAAAAAAACAACAAAAAAACCCCTGAGGTCATGAAAAATTGGACACCAGCTTTCACAGAATGCCAAGAAAATAATTTGAGACCTCTCCTCCTCTGGTAATCAAATTCAGCAGGAAGTTCAAAAGTTACCAGAGCATGGCACAGGGCACACTGACCTGTACAACCATTAAATAAGCTTTCTCTCTCGGCAAATCACTTTTTAAAGGTGGGAAGGGAATAGGTGATAAAATATTAATCTTATTGATTGTGCTCTAAGAAAAGTGTTAGAATCCAATTGCAGAGGATATGACATTTTGTGGCTACTAAACATCTCTTGAAAATTACTATGTTGACGTTTATCCCCTTTTCAGCAAAGCAGGCCAAAAAAACATTCCCCCAGTTAAATGCCAAATTTTTTTGACTTCTGAAATCTAAGACAATATTTCTTGCCACATAAGCCATTCACTGGGAAGATGTGAAAATCCAGGCAGTCAATAAGCCATTTAGGAAACTTTTTTTGCCCTAGCACAGAGAATGATATTGATAAAAACACACATATTGCCACAGTGAAAGCACCTATTGAAGCTTAAGGCAGTAAATAAGAAACAAGATGTCATTTTCCAATTTGAGGTAGGATGTACTAATTTAATACCTACTTTTTTCCCCTTCTTTTCCCCCAACAGATTAACAGCATCCATGAAGAAAATCACAGCAAAGGTGAAGTCCCAAGGCAGATGTTTCCAATGTGCAGCACCACTTCTAGCTAATGGAGAAATGGTACCCATGGAGCCAAAACTCACCCATTGCACCAGCTGCACTGCACTACTGACTTCTGCCAAGATGCTGGGCCCTCCCCATTTGAGGTGAAAATCCATTTTAGGCTCAAACTCAGCAAAGACTATATTTAACTGAAAGGCAGGATTTAAGCCCTATTACAACATCTGTATAAACACTTTGTTGAATTAAGACTCTGCCCATTTACACCTCTTCCTGTTATCATTTCTCCCTGGGCTATCACTAAATCACATAGGATCTAATGACCTAATTAAAACATTTCTTAACACTCACAGCACTTTTCATGCCAGCTTTCAACACAACTAATGGCAAAAGAAGGTTAATAACTGGTAATTATCATACCCCTTTTAAGATTTTTGTTTAAAAAAAATGAGTGAAAATATGAAAAACAAATTACTGCAAGAAAAGAGCAAGCATTCCTGAACAATGTTAACCACCATTCACAAGAATAGTAGTTTTGGCTATAAAGGCCAAATACTAAAAACATTCAAGGTATTCTAGCACTATGAATATTAGAGAGTGCATGTTCTCAGAATTTCAGCTTTAAATTAAGCCACTGTAGGAAAAGGTATTAAAATACTATTGTACTGATTTATAGAAATCAAACTGATATCTTGCCAAGATACAACTATTGAACTGTATCCTCTAACTTTTCATTGCTCTGTAAACATATATGTATACCAACCAATCCCTATGATCCATTTTTACTAACAGAGCTTTAAAATGCTTTAAAACAAAAATAAACAAACAAAACCCACTCTTTAAAGAAACAATAATAAAAACCCCCACCTAACACTACAACACTACAGAAGTCTGCGAAGCTCCATGAACAGTTTATATTAAAAAATAGCTGCTGTAAAACCAGAGGGAACACAAGCCTACATTAAAATAATATTTAAGGCTTTCACAAGAAGAGACTGGCAGATTTGCAGAAATACAGAATGATATTCAGAAAGGAGCCTGTGCTTGGACTTGTCTAGTCAAGTGTGTCCTTCAGTAGGAAAGGCTGGTGGTAATGCAACGCCTCAATGCCATTCAGGCTCAACTGGTTCTGTCTTACTGTTGTACTGACCAGAGTCCCTAGTGTATGACAAGCTCCAACCAGAAACGTAGTTTTCTCCAGTAAAAGGAAATTTGTTCAGATTACAAATTTGCAAGAATCAGGAAAATCACTGAAAATAAGATTCAACTAAGATAACATTAAAAATCATGTTCAAATCCCTTGAACTCTGACACGTGTTGCCTGTGAGAGGCACAGAGACAGATTTTGAACTCACTTTTAAAAGCTTTGCAGAGTTATAGCCTTCAAACAGCTCAAAGGTTTTTTTAATGCAAATTAATTTTATTCAAACTGAACGCATATGTCTTTGTTGATGTCAAGAAATTTTCAGGAAAAGATCTGTGCAAAAGCACTTAGCTTGGCCACTGTAGTTAGGGTATAATGCTGACCTGAAAGTAAGTAAAGATGTTTAATGCACTGACAAATCCCTATCAACTGGAGCAAATCAAGAGGACTATGCTATAAACAGACACAAACACATCGTAAAAGAACTATAATGAAACACCTGCATAGTTTCAGAAGACTACAGAAGGCATGAATATGCTTCGTAATCAATGACTTGAAGGGATCAAGATCAAGGGCTAACAAGTGACCCTCAATAGAACATTCTCAGTCCCCTGAATCAGAATTGTTCATCTCCAGCAAAGGTGGCTAAAACTTTTAAGTAATATCATCCCTTTTTTTTGAGGTAACGAGTCTTACAAAATCCTTCATTAGGTCTAATATGCTTCCCCCCTCCAATTATTAGGTCTGATAATTATTACCATGAAGCACAAATAATTTTTAAGCCACACTGAAGTAGACACTCAGCAACATCTGCTTTGTTTTCATTGTTTATTTAAAACTTATTCGTTTAAATGCTCCTTAATCATTAGCTGCTATTCTGTATTTAAATACTTCAATTATCTCTCCTTTTATTTAGAGAAAGGAACATATGCCATTTTACATTAACACTAAAGAACAAAGAAGTCTTCCTTTAGTCCTCTAATGAGGGCAAAATCATCCAATGCCATCACAGAAACTACACCAGTTGTTAAAAAACAAACAAAAAACCAAACCAAAACAAAACCCACCTCAGCCACCAGCATGGGACTGCTACAGTACACTCCTAAAAGTCTCCATCACCATCCAATTCAAAAGTCAGGGCTATTCAAGGATTCAGTCACTTGCTTAAAAAAACTAAAACCAACAGTGTGGAGAAGAAGCCAGTACCAAATAATCAGGAACAGGGTGAGTGAATTTAGTGCTATGTATCTGCAATATTGATGGATTCGGGCATGTGTTATGCATATATAGCTCTGCTTTTAAGAGGTAAGATACAGTTTGCTCTCATGCCTTTCTTTCTCCAAAGTTCTGTACAAATTGTAAAGTGAATTTGCATGATGCAAACAGCATGAAGAAAGAGAACAGAACACACTTTGCTTAGCAAGGTACCATACATAGGTTGGAAGAGACCTTTAAGATCATCAAGTCTGACCGTCCACCCAGCACTGCCACTGTAACCCCTAAAGCACTAAACCAGGTCACCCAGCTCCAGATCCAGATGCCTCTTAAACACATCTGAGGAGGGTGAATACACCACCTCCTTGGGCAACCCATCCTAAAGCTAGACCATCCCAGTGAAATTTTTTTTTCCAATATTTAATCTGAATCTCCTCTGTCTCAGCTTAAGGCTATTTCCTCTGCTCCTCTCACTGCGAGTACAGTAGAAGAGAATGGCCCCCACTTCACTATAACCCACTTCAGGCAATTGTAGAGAGTAAAGAGTCCACCCATCGAAGCCACAGGCAGCCATTTTTTCTAGGAGAATGCCATGGGAGACTGTGTCAAACACTTTACTGAAGTCCAGCTAGAGCACATCTACAGCCCTCCCCTCATCCACCAAGCAGGTCACCTTGTCACAAAAGGGGATGAGGTTGTTCAGGAGGGACCCACATTTCATAAATCCATGTTGGCCAGGCTTGATCCCCTGGTTGTCTTGCATGTGTCATGTAACAGCACTCAGGATGCACTCTTCTATAACCTTGCCCCAAACAGAGGTCAGGCTGTCAGGCCTGTACTTCCCTGGATCATCCTTCTGACCCCTCTTGTAGATAGGCACTACATTTACTAATTTCCAGTCAGCTGGAAATTCTCCAGTTAACCAGGACCGTTGGTAGATCATTGAAAATGGTTTGGAAAACTCTTTTGCCAGCTCCCTCAATATTCTGGGGTGGATCCCACCAGGGCCCATAGACATGTACATGTCTACTTGGCATAGCAGGTCACTAACCATCTCCTCCTGGAGAATGGGGGGTCCCCTCATCTCCCCAGTACCAGCTTCAGGCTCAAGGAGCTGGGTATCCTGAGGAAAATTGGCCTCCAACCATCTCCTCCTGGAGAATAAGGCATTAAGTACATATGCAGGTGTATATATGTTTACATATGGAGGTGTATATATGTTCACATTCCTGCTCACACATACTCCTGTAATACATATATGCAATGTTCAGTGTCTCCTAGAGCAAAAGACTTTGACAACACATTGGGGACTGTGCTTCAGAGCACCTATGGTTAGAAACAGTGAGGCTGGGAGAGCCTCCCACACCCCAGAGGAAACCTCATACACATTTTGAGCAGCTCTGCTCTGTCCC
Organism: Pachyramphus minor; assembly: GCA_013397135.1. NCBI lineage: Eukaryota > Metazoa > Chordata > Aves > Passeriformes > Tyrannidae > Pachyramphus > Pachyramphus minor. The sequence goes on along the minus strand of VYXB01005247.1, from coordinate 762,107 downwards.
GCACCTTGTGCTACTACCATGCAGCTGCAAAAAAAATCAGCTGTAAACCACGCAGGAAACTGATCCCAGGTGAAAACAGCCTAGCAAGAGCTACAAAGCCAAAACAGATTTTAAAATTAGAGCTTCATTTCCCAGCTTGGTTCCCCATGCAGCCACAGAAACAGATGGCAAAATGAGGAGGGTTGATTTGGGGATGGAAGGTAAGCAGTCAAAACTTGCATTGGAACATCTGTCCAAATTGCAGTTCTCGGGGACTCAGGAAGGAGGTATAAAAAAAAACCAAACTTGTTTTTTTTTTTGGAGTCTTGAAGAGACCAGTAGGATCTACGCATACGATACTGATAGGACACAGCTTTGTTAGATAAACCATTAACTTGTCTGGAACTAGGAGCTTAGGGCTGCAATCTGGGAAGCTCCTCTTCTACTAACTGGCCCAGCATCCCAGTGCACCTACCCAAGGGGTGCCTCCCCACATGAGCCAAGGCAGACACATCTCCCAGCATCTGCCTTTTCAGCATCTTCACATACTTTAATGTTTCAGTCCTTGAGAGAAAACCAAGAGCAGAAGTGAAATTGCTCAAGATTGCAGATTACTTCATGTTCTTGAGGAAAAAAAGGCACAGAGGTAGAAAAGTCCGTGATAGGAGTCCCACTCAGAATACAGGACTACACAAAATCTAATAGGAGGGATCACTCATACACCTTGCATTTCTTTTTGTGATATTTAAGGTACATCTTACACCAACTGAAGGGAGAGCTCCTCCGGGGCACAATTTTTGTGAAGATCAGAGGCCATTTCCATTCTTCCCCATGCACTTCCTGATGGATCAGCTTTACTGTGCCAGTACCAGCTTATCATGCAGATTCACATTTAAATTGGAAATGCATTACAAGCCAAGGAGAGTAATTTCCTGGGGTGGGATTCACCTCCTCCATCTTAAAGTATCTGCAATGTAAATGTCTCTATCTGAGTTTGGCACCTTAGGCTCCCTTTACAGTCAGTGAAGAGAAATAAGCTTTTTAGGGTGCAATTCATCTGACATATTTTAAAAGTCTATATAAGAAGGAAAGGAATCGTGCCTCAGAAATGCCTGCCTCTTTCCATTAGACAGAAGGCCAGTTCAAATTATTAGCTTGCATACAGACATCTCTGTTCAACTGGATAAACAAAACCTACTTCATCCTTCTCCTTTAAAAACCAAACTAAAAAGAAAATAAAACCCAACAAAACCAAACAGAAAAACCCACCAAAAAAACCCCATAAAATGAAAACAAAAGACCACAAAAGCCACACACACTAATTCCACAGCAAAAGGGAGGTGCAGAATAAAAGAATAAAATTATAAAAATACCAATTAGCTAAACAAACAGGCCAGAACAATGCCCATTTCCTGTGCACCACACTTCAACACTGCAATAAAAGCTTGCTAATGAGCCTGTTAACTGCACAAGGCTTATTCACCAGCAGCCTACAGCAATGGCCAGCCAACTAACCATCCAACGTGTCCCAGTGGATGCCCCCCAGATGCAGTAGCATCTCGCTCTGTGCAGTTCAGCCCAACTCAGTGACTGAGGAGATACCAGGACAGCATCCAGGCTGCTAACTGGGATGCTTTTCTAGACACTCAACTGGCTTGAATAATTTTGTTTAGTTATATCAGGAGGAAGAGAAAGAGGTAAAGTCGCAAGAATGCCACACTCATCAAAAAGTAGCCAGCAGAAGCTCAAGCAATTTGAAACCAATGTTAATTGTAAGGAGAAAAGTAAGCATTTGTCAGGATAAAAATATACACAAGCAGGATCCAGGCATCAACCACTACTTCTGCATAAAGTCAAAAAAACCCCATAACAGTTTTTTTCATATCCAAGGTATAACAGGTATTATTTCTGGAACAGCAACAATTTCTAACATATCTCCAAAATTCACAGGCTTTGGCACATAATGATTTTGGTGAAGTCACTGTACACATGCAACTTTCCACTGGAATCTTCAAACATCATTTTCAATCAGTGATACACTTAGAACTATCTAAAGAGAAAAGACACGAAATTATAAAGGTCAGCACTGGGACTGAAGGAAGTTCTGCAGATGAATCATAGGGCACAAGGGGATTACACTGTGCCACACTTGTACAACTGAACTCAATACTTCTGCTGCTTGTATCTGCAGGCAATGGTCTTGTTAATCATAACATTATAACATATATAATACATAAGAGGCACATAATAACCTGTAAGTTATTAGGTATCGGTAAAATAAAGTGATAAGAAATTGCACTTTTTAAAGAAACTTCAATTTCCCACATATTTTAGCAATATTATGAGTCACCACTAAACCGCTTCTCAAATGTGTCTCCAAATTGAATGAAGCAGATATTTGCAAGCCTCTTCAAGCAGATTCACCCTTTACTTTTCCAGGCAACCCCTTATATGACTAATGTGCAGGAAAATTCAACTCCACAACATTCAGCTCTCAATTAGAGGCTATTTTTAATTAGCTACAAACACTATATCCAAAGACTGTATCAGCAGCAACTGGCCTGAATCAACACACAGCTTTTGAGGAAAACAAACAAAGCAAGCCCACACAAGAAAACCTCTGCTGGCCTTCATCCAAGAAAGCAAACTAAGGGACATTTCCATATTACTTTGAAGATTTCAGAGGATCGGTCAAAGCCAAATTAATTAGGGAAAGACAGCTTCTTCCCAGTTTAAAAATGGAAACAGACTCTTTTCTATACACTTACCTGACGAGTAGTACAGAGACAAGGACAACAAAATCATACTAATATGAAAAAGCAGGAAATACATTTTTAATTGGTCTGATACCCTAAAAACTAAATAAGCTGAGAAGCAATCAGCAAGGTGGTGAGAAAACTCAAAAGGGAAGGAGAAAATAAAAAGTCCCTTCTAATCTCTCACTGCACCTAGAAAATGGAGGCAACCACAAGGTTATCTGCTCATCCTCCTCTATCAGCACATGCCAGTATCGTTTTTGCCAAGATGTAACACCAGTACCTAGAGCTGAACACCACAGTGCAAACATTGCAAGGCAACATCAAGATTTCACATCATTTATATGTGGCTCCCAGCAGGTCTTCCTAGATGATGAAGTGCCTTGCCAGCTGCTGAAATCTCAATACCAAGACCACAGATTTGCATTAAACAAAGCATTGCTCCTGCTGTTGGTTTGTCCCACCCTGTTGATGAACGATGTCCTCTTGATTAATTAAAATAATTGCTACATGTTAAAATAGCATCAGTAGAAACACATTGATCATCTTTACATACCTTGGATATCTGATGGAAGTGAAGAAATTGTAAAGAAAATAGAGTAAACATCCAGCTGGGAAAAGGCTGGAGTAACCAGGAATCAGCCCCTGCTTGCTGTAAGGGAAGACACTTGTCAGGGCACAAAAGGGTCCTCATTTCTCTCTCAATCAACAGAAAATTAGCAAGAAGGCTGTAAAGTTAACGTAATTACACAGTGACCTTTGAACCTTATTACTGCATACACACACACAGGTTTAACTCATTGGCTGTCATTAGTCCCTTACTCCCTAACGCAAATCAGGTGTGTTAGGCAAAATTAAGCAAAAAAAATCAACAGGAGTAGAAAGCAAGCAATGTTGCCAACTGGAACAATTAAAATGCAATGCAACACTTTGTGCTGCCTCCAGCATGGGCAGTATTCCCTTCTCTAGGTTTTGTATAATGCCTGGCCAGATAGGTTCCCTTGAGTCCTAGGGTGATGCTGTAAGGAGGAACTTTCTCTTCCTTTTGGCATTTTCCATAGCCTTAGTTTTTGTCACTTAGAATGCTGGCACACCTAGAACCTTCAGCAAGAAATGCAGCCTCAAAGTCCATGCAAGTGTACAAAATCCTCAAGTTCTGCACAGGTGAATCCCAGACAAGGAAACAGGATCATAAAATACCTCCTATGCACTGCACCCATGCACCTTTGCCAAGGGCCACCACATTTTGCAGGATGGGAAATATCAGTGGTGCTTTCACAGTGTGCACCAAACAAACCAGCACACCCAGCATATGTGGCAAGTAATTTTTTTTATTTCAAAAAATTAGGTTAGCTTTAGGAGCAACAGAATGCTAGTAAGAAATGCTACCTCCTTTTTTAAACAGCCACTCTAGAAATTTTTCCATGATGGATTTTTCTTCTCATTTTTGAGCCCCACTGAAAGTTCAAAATTAGGTGAAATGCTATAGCTCTGCAGCATTTATGAAAAAAAAAAAAGGTACAAAATTATTATAACAAGTTGTCATTCCCAGTTCAGAAACAAATTCAGACTCAGCTCAGAAACAGATATCTATTGAGTTACTCAGAGCAAGTTACTTCTGCAGAAGAGCAAATGCCAAGTAGACTTTAGTCCAGTGAATTTTCCATCTTCCGTTTCCTGACTGACTTCCAGTTTAAGCAGATCATAGCAGGATCATTACTTCTTCTAGCAGGCTGTGCTTTCATATGCAAATTTCATCTCCATAGAGAACCATTTTTAAATGTTTGAGTTTTTTAAGGCTGGATTATAACCTAGCTTCCACACAGGTACCCAGATGAGACGAGGCTTGTCTGAGCACCTCACAGAGCTCATGTCACAGACAAGAACACCTGTCATCCTCGTGCAACCAGCAAAATGGTTATAAACCCAGCTCTTCACACACTTACCCTTCCTCTCTGCCCATCACCATCCCACGGGGATGATTTCATGGCAGGCAGCTTCACTGCCTAAACGAGCCCTGGGACACCATGTAGAATGCTGACGAGGGTTGTGTTTGCAGGTCTTTGACCCAAAGCTCTGGGCTTGTGGTCTCTTCTACAAAAACAACTCATATCCAGCTGCAGATCTATGGAAGACACTTTAAATGACAGTAATGATGGAAAGTATTCCTCAGTGTACCACATATGCAAATCACCTTGCAAGCAGAAATTATCCCTCAAACTCAATCAAGCATCATGGCAAAACATGCAGGGCTCACAGACACACGAATTCCTGTACTTTATACCCAGCCTCACAGATATGCATTTGGCATCTGGTGGGACTGGCTGTGCACTATGATAGAAAAATATATTCATACTTAAAAGTTATCAAAACGTCCTGAGAGCTGTCCAGCTTATAAGAAAAACAATCACATTTTAACCAAAGAGCAGGGAAGGTGAGCAGCTGGAGCATCAAACACTGGAGGACTACTAAGTTGGCACCTCAGGATATCATTAAGGCACGGAGCTCACAACTTCTCCCAACTCCTGTAAGGAGAGGTTTTGGTTTTACCTCTGGAAGGAGAAATCACTTAAAAACCATCTAACCTGATGTAAAGACAGCTGCTGTACAATGCAGGGAAGCAGCAGGGCAGATGGGGATTGATCAAAACAGAGTTTTACAGGAGAAGCACTCTGGGACTCCTTTCCTTCAAAAGTGAACTTTCTAGATAAAAAAGGCCCTTTTAGAGGGGAGGACTCAGCCACTCAGAAAACTCACACATCTCACTCTAAAAGATCACCACAGTCCACTACGGAAAAAGAAAAATTAAAATTTCCAGGTACTCATGTTTCTTCTCAGCTTCATATTCGGAAAAGCAAGGTGTGTAATCGTCTGTCAGCAGCTGAAATCCTATGCAGTTCATACATTCCATGAAATTTTACCCCTGCACTGCATGGAAAACTATAATGAAGTTGCCTGTTTTGCTGCAAAACAGATATATACCAGTGCATATCCAACAATGTTTCAAAACTGGAAGCCCTATTTAGGGAATTTTTTCCCTGATGAAGAGTCCTGTGACAGCTGTGCCTAATAAGAAAGTACTGTGCTTTTAATCGGCATGGTTTAACCCCAGCTGGCAACCAAGCCCCACACAGCAACTCACTTGCTACCTCCAATAGGATGGAGGAGAGAATCAATCAGAAAGGAAGAAGAGAAAAAAACTCATGGGTTGAGATAAAGACAGTTTGATAGGTAAAACAAAAGCTGAGCATGTAAGCAAAGCAAAACAAGGAATTCATTTACCACTTCCCAAGGGCAGGCAGGTGTTCAGCCATACCCAGGAAAGGAGGGCTCCATCACACATAACGGTTACTTGGGAAGACAAAAAGCCATCATTCCAAACATCCCCCACTTCCCTCGTCTTCCTGCAGCTATATAGCATGCTGAGCATGATGCCATATGGTCTGGAATATCCCTTGGGTCGGTTGGGGTCAGCTGTCCTGGCTGCATCTTCTCCTAACTATTTGTGCACCCCCAGCCTCCTCATTGGAGGGGTGGGTGAGAGGCAGAAAATGCCTTGACGCTGAGCAAGCCCTGCTCAGCAGTGGCTCAAATATTCCTGAATTATTGACACTGGTTCCAGCACAAATCCCAAACACAATGCCATACCAGCCATTATGAAGAAAATTAATTCTACCCCAAGCAAAACCAGCACACCAAGGGTAAAAACAAGGAAGATAAGAGTATTTACCTACATTTCACATCTTCTCATTGTTGGACACAACACAAGAGGTTAAACACCTCTGGGGAAGCCTGCCTTCCTTATTCATGGATTAGCCTCTTTCCCTTAGTCTCACTGTTTTCACGGAACTATTATAAACCATAGGACTGCTTAAGGGCATCAGCACTGATCCCAAGAGTCAACTACCGTGATTCTGTGGTTTGTTGTTTGTGGATATTTGTTTGTGGGTTTGGGCATTTTTTTTTATACCTGCAAAATCTAAGCATCTTAAAAGCTCTAGCAAAAGTGTAAGATTATTGATACAGAGCTAGATATATATATAAATGTGCATCACTTGATATGCTAAACCATATGCCAGCAGAGAGGTCCTGAAGCATGCAAAGCTTGATCCGAAAATAATTCTTGGCAGAAGTGGGGCCTGATTCTGCAACATATGATAATTTCCCTACATATACATCCTATTCTCACACCTGTGCACTTGAGTTATATTCTCCTCCCAATCCCATCGTAACTCCCTACACCGCAAAAAAAAAAAAGGCCCAAACCCCAAAACACGTTGCACAGCTGTCTCACTGTCACATCTATTATTCAAGAAAGGTCTCATTGAATAAATGTCTGTTCAGAGGCTCTAAACAAATTTCATTTCTGAACACCACTGTCTGCAGCCCAGCAGGCCATTTCACTAAGATAAGATCACACATTTAATCAAACGCTTCAAAAAAGAAATACACACCGAGTTTGCTTAATAACGTCAAATAATAAAAGTGCAGCACTGGCAGCATACTAATTTTTAGTGCTCTTTCTTCTTTGAGGGTTGTCTCAATAGTCAAGGTCAACCGTACATGGGATTTCTTCTAATTAGGGCTTCTGGTAATGGTTAGACCTGCTTACACTCACCACTTAGCCATGGTTTTCTCTAAAATGAAGACATCTCTCTTTCATTTTAAATTAAATCATTGCAGCATCCCACCCAAGTGTGACAGACAAAACTGCATAACACTGTTAATTCAATAGAGAACATAAATGAAAGACAACAAAAACCACATCTTTGTGGTCAACAAGGAATCACTCCCACAAATGTCTATGGTATGAAAGGAAAAGCAATTTACAGGAAAAAAAAAAAGAAACAAAATGTGATTATCTGTTTGGTGCTTGATTACAGTTCCTACTGCAACCCAGCAGAGACCTATTTGAGTTAGAAATTAGAAGTGGACTTGGCACCCTTAGGTCAAAACACATTTTGCCATTTATTTTATTGTAGTAGTAAGAGGAACCAGCTCAAACAAACAGCATTACATTTCTACTACGGTAAAATACATCCATATTACTTCAGACCAGACTTTCATGGTATTCTTCACTTACCTGTTACTCTGGTTGTTCATATTTATTTATTTATTTACGCATTTAAGTAATCAGCTTTACCACAATGACTACTGCTGAAAGAGGCTTTGCTCCCAAATTACATGAACTTGGGAGAACCCTGGACCCTCGCTGTGCTCAAGCCTGCAGCTTGAAAAGGGTCAAACAAAAGCTGGCATCCTCACCCTTGTAGCCCAGCTCACAGGTTATGCTGCTCTGCCCTTCACTTGCATGGGATGAGGGAGCGATCAAGCATAAAGGCATTGGAGAAGACAACCCCCCATCTGCTGCTCCCAAATCTGAAGAAGACAAACAGCAGGGCAGCTCTCAAAGATATTCCCCATATCCCATTCTCCCTGCCACAAACATCCCTGCAGACACAGTGGAGGTCCAGATTCTCCCCTCGAACAGGGAAATTGCAAAGTAGTTTAGGCTGGTATAAACAACCACTTGAGTCTCCGGGCAAACATCTTTCTACATCTTTCAAACATCTCAAGTTTTACCCAAGGTCTCAGCTCCCCCGCAAACAGAGCTGCTCAGGTGGGAATATCCACATGCACTTTGTAATGTGATCCTGTATTTCTCATCAAAACAAGGATACTTGCACAGGTATAGTTCCCTTGTGAATATTGTCTAGCTTAACTTCAGCAAGGCTTTGGACATTCTCTCTCACAACATCCTCACAGGAAAGCTCAGGAAGTATGGGCTGAACAAATGGACAGTGAGATTGATTGAGAACTGGCTGACAAGCAGATCCCAGAGGGTCAGAATCAGTGGCCCAGTGTCCAGGTAGAGGCCTGTCACTAGTGGTGTCCCCCAAGGTTCAATACTGAGCTCAGTGTCACTTAACTTACCATCAGATGACTTGAATGGAGGGGCAGATGCCTCCTCAGTAAGTTTACTGATGACGCAAAGCTGGGGGGAATGGCTGATAGCCCAGAGGGCTGGGCAACCCTTCAAAAAGATCTTGACATGTTAGAGAGAAGGGCAGAGAAGAACCATCTGAAATTCAACAAAGGCAAATGCAGGGTCCTACACCTGGGGAGGAATAACTCCACACACCTGTACAGGCTGGGGGCTGACCTGCTGGAAAGAAGCTCTGTGGAGAAGGACCTGGAGGTCCTAGTGGACGACAAGGTGTCCATGAGCCAGCTGTGTGCCCTGGTGGCCAAGAAGGCCAATGGTATCCTGGGATGCATTAGGAAGAGCATTGCCAGCAGGTCAAGGGAGGTGATCCTGCCCCTCTACTCAGGCGTAGTGAGGTCTCACTTGCAGTATTGTGTCCAGTTCTAGGCTCCTCGGGACAAGAGAGACATGGAGCTCCTGGAGTGGGTCCAGCAGAGGGCTACAAAGATGATTAAGGGACTGGAGCATTAAGGGACTGGAGCATTTACAGAAAAAATTCTTTACTGTGATAGTAGTGACACACTGGAACAGGTTGCCCAGAGAAGGTGTGGATGCCCGGGCAATGAGTGTTCAAGGCCAGATTGGGTGGGGAATTGAGAACCTGGTCTGGTGGGAGGTGTCCCTGCCCAAACCATGGGTTTGGAACTAGATTATCTTTAAAGTCCCTTCCAACTGAAATCATTCCATGATTCCATGATTCTATTTCTCTTACTGAGATATAACAGGCTAAGAGAGTTGGGACTGTTCAGCCTTGAAAAGAGACAACTAAGAGGTCACCTCATCAATGTATATGATTATCTGAAGGGAGGGTGTCAAGACGACGGATTCAGACTCTTCTCAGTGGTGCCAAGTAAAAGGACAAGAGGCAATGGGCAGAATCTGGTGCACAGGAAGTTACATCTGAACACAAGAAAGAACTTCTTTACTGTGAAGGTAACTGAGCATTGGAAAAAATTGCCCAGAGAGGTTATGGAGTCTCCCTCACTGGAGATATTCAAGAACAGCCTGGATGCAATCCTGTGCAATGTGCTCTAGGATGACGCTGCTTGACCAGATGACCCACTGTGGTCCCTTCCAACCTCTACAATTCTGTAATCTTAGCCTCCCTTTGGGAAATTGGTGATGTTGTAGAGAAAAGGGCTCCCCACTCCTGCAATAGAAATGCCTCGCACAGACTTTAGGAAGACTCACTGCAAATTGGTCACCTACTTAAGGAAATCTATAAAGTGTATTACGATTGTAATTGTGGATCCCTTGTCAAAAGGTCACAAGTTATCACTCTATGCAGTGCAATTGCTATATTGCAAATACCTATCAGGATGAATTTTACACAAGATATGTATCATTTTGGAGTCGTACCAAATAAAGCAATGATTGTAACATTACTGTCTTTAAAAAAAAAAAAATTAAAAAGAGGGAGGAAAAAAGACACACAGCCATTCCACACACCTGCATCCATTAAAGATAATCCAAAATGACATTTTCTTGCAGAAGTCTGTGCTGTGGGAATTGCAAGTGCAGTAGTCACATCATAATTTCCCTTGGAAGGAAGTGCAATATATACACCAAACTTTCAAACTATTAAAGCCTGTGATTCCAATATCCAAAATCCGAAGGAATGACATTTTAGATTACACACGCAATTCCAATGAGGTCGAGCTGAAGCACAATGTCCAATATAGAAATCTGTGGTGTGCTGGAAACAAGAATGGCTGTTCTCTGGATACTGTGGATAAGCCATCTACTACAGGATTATAAACCAGTTTTGTGTACCTCCAGATAGCCTTAACATAAAAAAAAATCATTCAGGATTCAATCCCAAAGTCTTTTTTACTGATAAAAAAAAAGGAGGAGGAGGAGAAAAAAAAAAACCAAACCAAAAATGCAAAGGAACACACAAACAAAAGCAGCAAATAAGAAGTCACATTACATGGTAGATATTTATGGGTAAAAAACGTGCAGCATACATCTTGCTGAAACAAAAACACCCAAACAACGAAAACCTGCCCCCTTTGAAGTGAGTGGTGGGAATTTGCACCATTTCAAAATCACAATGTTTCAGTCAGTAACACACAAACGCAACAGTAGTGCGAAAGAAAAGAAGTTAACACAATCCCTGAAATTCTCCTCAACCGTCTCCATCAGTGAAACCTATTCAAAGGGACAGCTACAAGGGTGCTTTTTTTTTTTTCTGCCCCCCAACAGTCTTTGGATCAGGAAAAAATAAAATGAAATTAAAATAAAACAAAATTGGGTTTTTTTAAGGGGAAAAAGGAAGAGGGAAAAAAAAGAAAGAAGAAAAAAATCCAGAGAGCTATTGAAAATCTCCTTACAGGGTCAGCTGTCACTGGAATGCATTTGAGTATTCAGGGTACCCACCCATGCAGAACATCAAAAACTGGGCTTGGGTCCCTCCCCTATTCTCACGGGCTTAAGCCAAGGCTTGGTTTGCAACACGGCACTAATAGCAAGGCAGGGCAGTGCCTCTGCAGGGCTTGTAAACATCGAGACCCACCAATCAAACAAACCAAGGTCGCTGCTTCTGCTTAAGGATTCACTTGTGTCCTGGTGTCCTCCAACACAACACACCGGGTTCCTTAAAAAAACCAGTCAACAGCTCAGCAGCTCCCAGGGCTGGGCTCCTTCGAGCTAAATTCCCCATCTAACCTAGATCTGCCCAAAGTTAGGTAGCATATATAGCTAACAACTCCTTGACTGAAGAAAAATGTTGACATCCCCAAGAAAGCTGCAAACAGCACTTCTGCAACACAGTGATGCTTCTCTTCTGTGCTCTGAGGGCAATGAAAAAAATCTCATTAAGGCAGGCTTGGGATCAGCAACTTCAGAATGGGAACAGCCTGCTACAACAAATAGGCAAGGACCAGCACTGACTCTGATAAAACATGTGGTTGCTCAGCACATTTGAAAATGTGGTTGTTTTAGTTTGGTATTGGACTACTAGCCAAACAACTCAGTTAAAATTTTAAAACTGCAAGCCTGTGCACAAGTATTTAGCTATTGTCCATCACTGCACCTACCAAAAAGCAATCAGAAAATAAATAGGGAGAGTTTTTCCAGCAACAAAGTTTTAAAAGTCCCTCTATGCATCAGCACCACCATTTCACAAACAAAACCTATGTATGCACACAAACATACATACAGTAGCAGGTACACGTCTTGGGTATAGGTGCAATTCTTAGATTGCACCTATGTCCAAAATTCTTTTTCACTTCCTTGAGTTTGACAAAAAAAATCAGAAAAGTGTCTGTTCCACAAATCATGTTATTTATTTGACTATTTACATGTCTGCATATAATAAGTGGATCTGCTAAGACTGCGTTAGTCAGGATGTTCCTGTTCCACGAACTTTAAACAGTGTCCATTCTTGCAGTGTCCTCACCTCTGGAACTAGATTATTGGTTCCTGTGGAGCAGGAAAGGGACTTACTGTAAAAACTCATACGCAATGTGTGCAATGACTTACAAGCTAACTACTTGTCACTGGTATAAAATCACTAAGAGTCTTATCCAAAGGTGCCAGGTTTAGACTAGATCTCTGCTAAGAACAGTGCTGTGCAATGCTGGTACCTTTGTGCAGGACTTTACAGTAGGGCAATTCATGGATAAATTTTAAGCACCACTTCTACAAAAGCACAGGGAGTCCTCTTTCACTTCATTTTAACTTTGCATTGCTGTAAGAAAACATTCATGTTGGTCTTTTGTATTTATGACATTTTGTTTTAAGTTATAGAAATACATAGCTCCATTCCAAAGTTCAAAATCAATGACTTTACCTGATATAAATCAATGCAACTGCAATCAAATCAGTAAAGCTCTTACAATTAATAGCAGCAAAGCTATAACACGACCTACTAAAAACACTGCGAATAATATTTCAAAGCTGTTCCCTGACAGGTACCCACTGCAAAGAATTAGACTTGTGCTCCAGACCTCTGAAGCATTAGATCTGTAGCCACTGAAATCATTCCTATGTAATTACTCACATGTTGATAAACGTGCTTTAAAAAAATAATTTTAAAAAATCCTGGCAGTGTGAGGCCATACACCCATGGACGGGCTGTGAAAGTATATTGCTCTTAGGCATTCAAATGAAATGTATAGCTTCATATTGCTTAACTAGGACAGCTGCCAAACTCTTCTTTGCTTCCTTCAGAATGGTATCTATTTCATGACCCTTGAAACTGAAAGCTGTCAAGTCTCAAAAAAAAGTGTCTTGATTTTAATTTTTTACTGTTTTGAGGAACATATTTTAGAAGTGCACACTTCTTTCAATACTTCATCTTCAACAACTGCTTTGTTCAGCCTGAAATGCCACCTCTGACAAAGATGTTACAATACAATTGGTAGAAACTTGATGTGGAAGCCAGGGAATGTTTTTGAAAAGATACCACATCTGAGATTCTGGAGCTTCTTTTGAGAAGATAACACATCTGAGATTCTTGAGCATCTTCCCCTCACAGGGAAGCCAACAGAAGTGCTCCACCAACTACAGTGGGAACTCTATCACAGATGCAGTGGTACCTCCCTCATATGAGAGTGGGCTTCAAGAAGTAGACATGAAAAGCTGAAAAAGGGAGAAAAAAGAGAAAAAAAAATGACAGAAAGACAAAGGCCATTTAAAAACAGTGTAGCGCTCATGTCTCAGCCAGAGGAAAACACAGAAGTTTCAGGCAGGCTGAAAAAAATCCCACACTGAGCACTGCTTAGTAAGTAAAACAGTGGTCCATAACACAATAAAACGAAGTTTTCATTGCCTGAAAAGATTAGCCACCTTGATATAGCCACAGATGCTTGGTGCAATGACAGATGAAAATATCTGCCTTACGGGCAAAACCAGCAGGCTCTCAGAAAAGACTGCGGAAGAGAAAGCTATAGTGTCAAGGTGTCCTTAGAGAAGTTGTCTCAAAAATGAATGCTTAGCTTACAGCCAGGAGACACATGTATTTCAGTCTGCTCTGTAGAGATTATCTAGTGAGGACTGTAATACAAGCATTACACTGCAAACCTGGAGGCCAAAACCAGGCAATGAGATAACATCTTAGATAGAATCACATCACAGATTTGAGTAGGAGGTGGTTTCCTTGCCATTAAAGTAGCCAAGAATTAAAAGTAGATGCTTAAAAGCAGAGTTCTCCTTCTTCCATTTCATCAGCCTGCTCTGGGAGCTTCCACTTACAGTAGGCACCAGAATGAAATCAGGGAGTGCTAGAGCATCTCAGCACCTACCGAAACAAGGACATAGTCACAAGCGCCTCAAGTAGGGATTACAGTCCTGATATTCAGTGCTGATGAGGATTGTGACAAACATTTGACAAGGCAGACACGACCCCAGGAGATGATGCAGTCAGAGGCCAGCACATCAGACTGCCTTGCTGAGACAGGTATTTTCCTACAAATACACCAAAGCACAGCGAACTCGTGCAAATGACACAATTTCTAGCTCTCAATCCTACAGACAACTGAAGGCACTGCCCATAGACATAGCAGGGAGTCAAGTGTGTATGTAAATTCTAAATTTGGTAACGTGGTGAACTTTTCATATTCACATCCCAGCAGGAGGGTACCTATTGGATGAGAAAAGGACCAGCAGAGAAGAACGGGGAGTCCAAACGAACCTCAATAACTATCCCTCCAAAACATCAGTGCTCACCAAGTGCATCCCACCCCAACAAGTAGTCCATCATCAAAAGTGGCAGGAAAAAGCATCTTTATTTTGCAAGGCTGTACCGATGTCTCTGTAATACATTAATATTGTGATGTCTATCTCTCAGATGATCTCTGCTCCAAAAAAAATTAATTTTTGAGGTGTTCTTCCAAATCTCTTGTGATGTGCAAGAATGCTCTAAGGAGTAAGAATTTTTAACAAAATCACTCCATTCACAGTGTTGGGTTGTTTCCACAACCACCAAGTAACATAATCACAACAGGAAAAAAAAAAAGTGACCTTATTTAAAGCACAGAAATCCTCATGCCCCTCCTCCATGTTTTAGCTTCTCCTTGATCCATTCTTGCTCCCTGAATTCCATCACTTTCATCAATCATTAACCCATCCTTTATACTGTGTCACGCATTAAATAGCTTCCTAGTCAATCTACACCAGTCCCAACACTATTAGTATTAAAATCTGTAATAATAAATCACCCATTCTTAGGACTTCTCCATTTGCAAAGACTTCACTCTCCCGTGTGCATCTCATTTATTCGTGTTGATGATGCATACACTCATGCTCGGAATGTGAAAACCCTGACAGAACCATCAGGCCCTCCAACTGAGTGTTGTCTAAAGCTAAAGGTCATGCATATTCCTCTTCAGTCCTGGCTTACCTGTCTCTAAATGTTTATTTATTTATTTATTTATTTATTTATTTTTGTAACAGCTCTGCTACACTGGGAAGCAGCAGACACCCAGCTCATCAGGCAGCCGGCTGCATGTGTGTGCCTGCATCTTCACCTACAAACCTGCTTGCATTTCCCTCCCATCCAGCAAAGAGCACCGGCTTCATTTTTCGCAACAGCAGGCAGGGCAATTCGTTTTCTGTTTCAGGAGCAAAAAGCCTTTTCTGCAATTAATGCTTTGATAGGCAAGCCGAGCACCTCTGCTACATCAACCCCAACTGGGAGGGATGTGGTCCCCATGGCATCATCCCAACCTGCGGGATGCCCAGCCAAGCAAACAAAGGAGGGGATGGACTCGGCAGGTGCTCAGGCATGAATTTAAATTTCCTAGGCTGAGACATAAACTACTTCATCTCCGGAGAGCACCGAGAAACCGAACCCCTAGGTCCCACTGTTGTCACAAAAAACATCTGAGTGAGGACTCTGTAGCCTTAAACTTAATAAATACCATTAAAATCTCATTGCCCCATAAAGCAGGACTCTGCGTTTTCACTATCATCAATCTACACTGCCATTTATCTTCTTCTGGAATAAATGTTAAATTAAATACACCCTCTCCTAACCACCCCAGGAGGAAAAGGGAAAATACATGTTTATTCAATAAAAGAAATTATGTAGCACTCACAGGTCAAGACTAGCTTTATAAAGACTTCAGTCCTTTTGGAAACGAACATACCAGAGATTTGTATCCACTTTATTTTTTGCTAGAAGGTAACAAGGCAACAGTCACATTATAGTAAACCAAGCCTCAATAAGGAAAAAGTAATCTTAAGGAGCAGGAAAAGGAGCATCCTCAACCATAACAAGGGTGACTGACTCCTCTCAGAGCAGTTGTTTTACCTTTAAGTAAAAAATACAGCTTTTTTAGGAAAAAATACAGCTTTACGGTGGAGCACTAACCTGAACTTTGTCTCCCAACATCAGTATGGGTGCACGGATTTTCTCCCTTCCGGATCTGGTATTCTCAAGTGATGACTGCTGACTTTTTGACAGCAGCCCATTTTAACCTGCAACACCTGGTTTACCCCCATAAAAAAACTCCATGAAAGAATTTTTCCTAATGAATACACAGTAGAAGCCTGTTCGTATTGAGAACCCCTGGAAATGATGATAAATGAGCTCTACAAAGCACATGCTACTACTCAATACCAAGCAGGCAGCATTGGCTGTGCTTTTAAGAGACAGCATTCCACAATGAAAATGGAATTTATTTCTTTTTAACTCCAGGGAAGATATTATTTTTTTTGGTCGCCTTTGAAAGTTTTGATCCTACACTCTGGAATAATCAGGGCTATAATACAGAAAGCAAATGCAACCAGCAGACTACCTATCTGCCTTGTATCAAGAAACAGATGGCATTTTCACCCTTTTCCTTGCATCTCAGCCTCCGTCTAAGCAGCTGCCTGCCTGGAACCAGAACTGCGAGAGTGGAAATGGCAATAACTCCTAATGAGTGATCTAAACAGGAAAGTAAATACAATAGACATGGGTTGTTTTGGCTAAAGCAATAATGAACGCTACAGTTGACAAGCAGAAAACAATACACTGCTTTTGGCCATAATACGAGTTGTTTTAACTACTGCAGAGAAGAATCTCATCCCTATCAGGAAAGGGAGAGAAAAAGAGGCTCCTTTCTTACCTCGACATCTCTCAAGCAAAACTAAACATCTGCCTACCCACAGGGGAAAGGGTAGAGGTAAAAAACCCAACTACATGTACTGGGGGTCAACGTTGCTTCCATGGACAACTCTGGACATGAGGCTGCTGATGAAACTCATCCTTGAAGGCAACCCCCGAATTACCCAGGGAACATCTCTGGGGTACTGTACCTACATCTTCATTAGCAGTAACGGGCACCAGCTCGATGTAAGCTCCGTAGACTGGGAAACAGGAACGGGTTGCTCTCTGGCTGATGGCAGGGAGCAACCATCAGCCTTATAACCGCATTTTCCAAGTTATGCAGTCAAAAGATAATAGCAAGGGGAACACAAAGAAATACTTAAGCAAGCAAATAAACAAAGCGTAAAAAAAAAAAAAAAAAAAGGCATTAAACCCGCGATTTTCTTCCTCCAGCCATACATATCGGCCCTTGCTCAAAAATCCCTCTGGCGAACGCCAATCCTATACTGTTAGAGCCGGCAAACGCAACCTCGCAGGCAGGAGGTGGGAAGCCCTGCACATTCCTACCTATGCCGTACGTTCCGCTCTCTGGCTGCACTGGAAGGCGAAGCTCGCGCCTACCTGTAACCCGGGACCCCTGGTTGGATGCAGACCTTTACCCCAACACCTCATACCAAAGCACAGGGGACAACCCCCCAGCGCACACCCCCAATTCGGCAACATCCCCCCACCCATGCCCCCTGATATCCAGGAAAGCGACTGCTTCTCGAGGCACCCTACAGCAATTAAATAGAAACGTAGATCCGCGAAGGGGTGGGCATGAGGACGGGGTGGAGGGACATAACGAAACTCAGAAATTTCTCAGTGTAACACCAGCAAACCCACCGGTCCAAAGTGGTGCCTTTCACAGAAAAAACAGAAGAGAGAGTAGGAACAAAACCTACCAGGTCCCCTCCATCTCCTCACTGCCTTTGCCACTATAGTCGTCCACGGCCAAACCGGGCTAGAGCCTACAAGGCATTTCCCAACAAGATGCACACCCCTCGTCTCCAGTGTCGTGTGTCCCCCCCCCCCCGCACCATGCAGACCCAGCGAGATGCTCTCCCGTTACCTGGAGGATCAAACCTCCCTGAAGGCAAAACTACCGTTATTATAGAATAATTCAGTCCAAGCGAGCGCTCAGGGCGGCCAGCACCCTTCAGCCCAACGCAACCGGGCAAGGGTGCAACTGAGAGCCAGGCAAGGACTGGTGAGCATCCATCCGCTGGGTTGTTAGTTACCTTTAGTCACCTCCGGCTCCTGAGATGCGAGTCCCCATCAGATCCTCAACAACCTGCAGCGAGAAGCTGCTGCCACAATCCAGCCATTAAAAACAGGGGTGGAAGAAGAAAGCAGACCTGGCCACAGTACCAAAGCCCCCAGTCAGAAGGAAAAGGCGGGGGGGATGAGAAGCACGGAACGTCCCTCAAGGAAGGAAAAATTTAAAAAAAAAAAAAAAAAAAAAAAAAAAAAAAAAAAAGGGAAAAATAGAAGTCTCTCCTTTTCTGCCGTGCTCTTCTGCTACACAAGCTTCCTCCCGGAGGACGAGGGTGTGTGGGGTTGGGGGAGGCGATCGCTTCCTCCTCTTCCCCGCCGTCGCCGACCCCTCTGGACGAAAGCCCCGCTCCGATTTACCTCCTCCAGGCGGGCAACTTCAGAGCAAGGTGATGTCTCCAGAGCCGGCACCACCGGCCAGGCGATTCGGATGCGGCAGAGTCATTGCCTGTGCTGCTGCTGCTGCTGCCGCCTCTGCTGCTGCTGCTGCTGGGGAAGAACAGCCGCTGCCGAAGAGACCACCAAAAAAAAAAAAATAAAAAAGGAGAGAAATCTTC
>VYXB01005247.1:620435-743090 GCA_013397135.1 Pachyramphus minor | reverse complement strand
CACCACCTGCCCCGCCGCCCCCTCCCGAAAGGGTCCCGCACCGCCCGATTGGCCGCTCTGCCCGTGGCTCTCCTGCCCAGGTGGCCAATCCCAGTTTGCCTACCGGGCACGGAACCGCTCCGCACTGGATCCCGTCCCTCCCGATTGGCCACTTGGACTTTTGGTCCCCATCCGAGCAGCCAATTGCAGCCTGCCTTTGCGGCGCAGACCCATCACCTGCTTCGTTTACTCACCTCCCGACTGGCTGCTCTGCCTACTGCTCCCCTTCCAGAAAGCTAACTGGAGGTTATATTTCCAGGATGGACTCATTCCCCACTAGATTCCCCACCTCATGATTTGTGCCTTTTTGGCCCCAGCCAAGCAGCCCATCACAGCTTGCCTACTGGTTGCAGAGGCTCTCCCTACTGCCTGGCACAGGGATGGGGTGCAGAGCAGCCCAGCATGAGCCTGGGGCCAGGGGGACACACTCCATCCCTGCCCTGGGACCCCCAGGAGGTGGAAAACATGAACACCTTCACCTCCAGGGAACCAAGGGCCTCCAGGAAAGAGGACAAGAACTCTACCTCTGTTTTAACGTTTGTTATCTTAAATGCTTACAAGGAACCTCTGGAAATAATGGTGCTTGGCTGGAAGATGATAAACACTTTTCTCACAAACCACATTGTTTGCTTTTAGTTTTTGAGAGAAAGACCTAAACAAATCAAACTCTTTTAACAACAAAACAATAAAAGAAAAAGAGAAGAGAGGAAGAGAAGAGAGAAGAGAAGAGAAAGAGAAGAGGAGAAGAGAAGAGAAGAGAAGAGAAGAGAAGAGAAGAGAAGAGAAGAGAAGAGAAGAGAAGAGAAGAGAAGAGAAGAGAAGAGAAGAGAAGAGAAGAGAAGAGAAGAGAAGAGAAGAGAAGAGAAGAGAAGAGAAATGCAGTTTTCTAATTGCTTGAGTGAAGCCCAGTGGAAGATCCACTCAATTTATTATCCTGTCCAGCTTTTATCCTGCCCAGTTTTTTCTTTAACAGACTCTTAAGGATCCTCCATGATGGAGAGCTGCTGGACCATCCTTTTCAATGGAATAAAGAAATTAATGAATCTTGTTTGTTAACTCAGACCATGAGTCAGGAAGATGCTCACACATGTTCCTAGCTGACTTCCTAGTTAGACAGGCACAGAAATGCGCACTTAAGGTTAAGAATGGCTATTCTGGATGCATTGATGTGCTGAGGAAATATAATAATAATAATAACAATAAATATAAATGCTGTTTTCCCAATAATAAATTCAGGGCTTATCTCACTGACACTGCAAAAATAAAGGAAGAGTGTCAACTGTGGTCAGGGAAGAGAAATCAAAAAGTTTTAACAGATCTATCTCATCTGTTTCCATTTCCAGTAGATTACTGCAAAGTCATATGAGAGAACACCTGTCCTTTCCCATATGGCTGCGAAATATCCCTAAAAGTCCAAGTGAATGATGCATGTTTTTCTACAAATGTTTACTTTAAGAAAAAGTAGATTTTAAAGTAATTAAAAAGACATTGTGCTTTGGGCATCGCATTTGGCTCACCAAAATTGTTATCTCCAGTTGGGAAAGCCCTCAGAGGGCTCCATCCTTGGGAAAGTCCTTTTGGGAACAGCCCTTCTTCCAGGGTCTGCATGGAGGAAAAATAAACAAAACAAAACAAAGCAAAAATAACAACAAAAAAAAACCCCAAACCAACAAGAGAAACCACCAAAACCCCCAAATCTTTAATCCTGCTTCCACTAGGTTGCTCAGAGATATGAGATTCTCCAAGATACGATTACCTCCCTGATAATATTCACCACACATGCTCTGGGAATGAAGCAAAGCCCTACAAGTTGAAATGAGATTTCCTATATATCTTTAAGCTCTCTTTTAATGCAGAAGTGAGAATGAAATCAATGTTTAGTCAGTGAGGAGAAGACAAAAACCACTATGCTAAAAGTGTGGTGGGGTTGGCTTTTTTCCTCTCATAACATTACATATAATGAAGATGGGGAAAAGAAATGATAAATTGTGGGGGGAGGCAAGGAAGAGCTTCAGATGTTGCACTATCAATGCTCTTTAAAATTGTGTCTCAGGCATAGTGCTCTGAGTCAGCCTAGAAAAACTTAGACACAGAATAGTTACAATAGGTCGTGCAGTTGTCTCCAGAGGCAACAGCAAGATTATTCCCCAAGGGATATTTTCCCAGTACTTTGTCCAGCAAAACTTGAAAGCTGTCCAGGGATAAGGTTTCCACCAATTCCCTTGAGTGATTACACCCCAGCCTCATATATCTCACCATTTGGAAGATTTTCCTGCTGTTCCGCCTACATTTTTGCATTTCTTAATTTCATACCGTTACTTGTGGTTATGGCCCAAATTAATCAAAGTACTTCAATGCATGCTTAAATTTAGGTATGCGCTTAAGCTCCATTGAAGTCACGTACATTGGTGTTTCTCAGGGCTGATGGATCTGCACATGTGTTTTAACACTGTGCTGAATCGGGACTATGCATCATGCAAAATAATTATCCTTCTCTTACGTATTTTTATGCCATTATCCTTCCCTTGCTTAATTATTGATTAGATAAGCTATATATTTAAGCTACTTAATCTCTCCTTGTGTATCAGTCTTTCCAAGAGTCTGATAATTTTTCTTCTTCAGATCTGAATTCCCTCAAATTCTTTCGTGTTTTGTAAGGATGGATAATGAGATATTGCAATTTAATGCCATATCCCAGGTGTGATTACATAAAGAGCAGTTATTCTGTGCAGTCTGAGGATATAACTTACCTTCACCAGCAACCCCAAAGTGCATTGATTTGTTGTGCTGCTCTATCATTTTGTAAGACTCTATAATCTACTTCTATTCTTTTCCATATCCATCACTCCGGGAATTCAGGTATTTTTACTTGAAGAGACAGACAGCCCTTAGGCCTTGAAATTCAGTGTGGTTTTTTACACCAGAAAGCCTGTAACAGAACCAAATCGCAACCTTGTAGGTTTCCAGAACACTTTCTCCCATGGAAAAAAAATCACAATTTTAAGTTGTATTATTTGAATGTGTTCACCCAGGGTTTTTGGTTCCCAATTAATTTTCTTCAGGAGGATTTGTCACACGTACCACCTTGGCACTGTGGTGTCTGCTTCGTTAGTTGCTCATTATTCCATTATCCCCCAGGTAGATGTGGATCTTTAATGATAATTTCATTATTTTATGATGGTTTAAAATTAGGTTTAGTGAATTGTAATTGACTGTGATTCTGAGTATTTTCTCTTTTTTCTGTTTCCTTCTTCCTTTTTGAAGATCTGTGTCCTATTTGCTTTCTATCTTTCTCTCAGATTTCCATGAACTTCCATAAACAATTGTCACTGAGCCATTACATTCTGTAATGAATTACCTTATTCTCAGAGATGCATGTCATCTGGACCAGTTTACTGGTACACTTTCATGCTTTTCAGGCTTGTTACTAGTTCTGCACAAAATATACAGTGTTTTCTTTACTTCATGATCAAATATTATGTGGTTTGTTTGGTTTTCACCTTTTTCTCCCAATGTGAAGTATTGTCATGACAAAAATACATGAACTGTAAAAAACAAATGTTATGGAGTGTTACAAATAAACATCACATGTTTCCTGCTATGGACTTAGCAAAACTCAGCTCATCTCTAATAAACCATCATTTAAAACCATCATAAACCACATTTCCATCATAAAATCCCCACAAATCAAGCTCACCAATTTCTTCAACAACTAATGATAGCTAGATATTTACACTGAATTAGACCCTGACAGACTCCACATTCTGTGTTTTCTTCTTCCTCATCATCACCATGTTTTCTGCAGTCCTGGTTTAAGAAAGCACTCCAAGATCCCTCCCTACCAGGGAAGCACCTTGTGTTTTTGCATGCTGAATTTTCGCACACTCATTTTTAGGCATGAACCTCGGTGATGTTGCTGCACTTGGCTCAAGCAAAATTACAAAATAAGGAGTAGTTCACAAGCAGAAATCAATGTCAAGCCTCACGCATAGTCTGACTTTTGTAGTCTCTTCCTTCTAATACGTACCTTCATCTTTGTTTTGATACTGTTTTTCTAGGTGTGAGAGTAACCTCAAAAAAACTAACAAAACACCTCCTCCCATATTACATAGGAAATGCAAGAAATAATAGTTTAATTTTGAGAACACGTGTACTAAAAAAATACTTTCCACTTCACGGGTAGTGTTAGCCATAGAATACTGGCCAATTACAGTAAGTTTGCAGTAGTTTGGCACCATCAGAGCAGCATTAAGGAGAGAAAGTGCCATGGGGCAATTGGTCCCTAACATGCAGATGACATATTTCCTTGCAGCCTGTTTATACCCAATGCCTTGTGCAGCAGAAGATGCTCAGTCTCTCAATAACAGTGTGCTGGTTTTGGCTGGGGTTGAGTTAATTTCCTTCACAGTGGTTGGAATGGGGCTGTGTTTTGGATTTGTGCTGAACACAGTGATGATAATCTAAAGATGTTCTTGTTACTGCTGAGCAGGGCTTACACAGAGCCAAGGCCTTTTCTGCTTTTTGTATTGCCATGCTGGTGAGAAGGCTGAGGGTCCATGGGAAATTCGGAGGAGACACAGCCATGACAGGTGACCAAAAACAACCAAAGGGATATTCCAGACCCTATGACATCATGCTCAGTATATAAAATGAGGGGAAGAAGGAGGTTGGGGGTGATGTTTGGAGTAATGGCATTTGTCTTTGCAAGTAACTATTACATGTGATGGGGCTCTGCTGTCCTGTAGATGGCGGAACACCTGCCTGCCCATGGGAAGCAGTGAATGAATTCCTCGTTTTCCTTTGCTTGAGTATGCTGCTTTTGCTTTTCCTATTAAACCGTCTTTCTCTCAACCCATGAGTTTTTCAGTTTTTACTGTTCCAATTTTCTCCCTGATCCTACTGGTGGGCAGTGAGCACAAGGCTGCATGGGGCTTGGTTGCTGGCTGGGGTTAAACCATGACAAATAGAAATACGCCTGATTCTCTTTTGGTACTATTGCTCTTTTGGTAGGTGTCAGTGCTATTACAATGCTTTCTGAAATGTAGGCAGTAGGGACATGGGAAGACTCCCTGGCATGGATGCTCAAGATAAGGTTTTACCCAGAAAATGTAGTATTTAGTCCAACCAGGAAGGTTGTGCAAAACCACAGTGGAAGACTGGTGGTGACTGGTTGACTGATGGCTTAGATGTGGATTGTAAAATGGGTCTGTATAAGAGCTGTCTGAACTGTTGACTTGAATCTGCCTGTAGTTGAGGTAATAAGGCAATTAGACACAAAAATCATTAATAATTTAGCTTAATTGAACTCTAACAATACAGAATTCCTGTACAATTTCAAGTTATTTCAACTGTTTGGAAAGCACAACCTGCCTATGTTGTTCCAGCACTTTTGTATTGTAGGAGAAAATAAAAACTGTCACTGGAATTTCACTTTAAAGAACTTGCCTTGCTTTTTTTTTCTCATTAATTTGAACTTGTGAATTCTCAGAGCTATCTCTGGTTATATTTTCAAATAGAGGCTGAAGCCTCTTTTTGTGCATGGATAAATTAGGCTGGAAGATGTAACTAGCTGTTGTAGAGCAGGGGGGGCCTTTGATCTAGAAGCCACCTTAAAGCAGATGGGTGTGCTGAGCATGCTTCAGCCAGGCTAAATGGAACGAGCAATTAAATGTCCCTCCACATAGTTATTGCTGAAACAACAGGAAGCAGAAACAGCAGAGTGAAATAAGCCATGCCATCAGAGAAGTTTCCCTGGGACTGACAGCAAATTTGGAAGCAAAGGGGTTTGTTAGTTGCAGCTGCTGGTAAAGGTCCAAAAAGTCCAGGGAAACCAGGAGAAACCAAACAAACAGCAAAAGCAATGTCTTGGTTGAGGGGGAGAAGAAGCAGGATGATTTCTAGGACCAAAGAGATGGACAGTAATTTCTAGGCTGCTTGTTGGTTTACTCTTGTAGTATTCAGGCAAATAAGATGTTCTTTGTAACAAACAGCACACCACCACGTAGATACTTTGTGCCTGTACTCCTTAGGAAACCAAAGTATTGACCTTAATCTATAGGGCACGTGAAGCCATATGTTGCATGCTGTAAGTTACCATGACTACATCAGCCAGGATCACGGAGCCTTTACACACTGCAAGAAACCAACCTCTCCCATGAGGAAGAGTGGGAAATCCACCACTGGCAACCCTTGTAGCATTAGTGCTCAGGATGAATTATGCTGATGTCCAGAAGGTAAGGTTCCAGCTCACATTGCTTGTTGGGCTTGAGAGCAATTTAAGCCACTGGGAGAAATATTGTATTGCCCCTTGGGGACTGCTGGGCACAGTGCTTTTGCAGTACTCTTAACCATCTATCCTGAAATGCTCATATTGTCTGTAACCACTTATCTCACCTATCTCCTGGCAGGCAGGGTTGAGAGAAAAAAACCAAGGGAAAATACCACTCTTGTTGCAACACTGTGGGAGGATTTAAAGCCATTTGTGAAACAAAAGTAGGAAATGATCACAGCTAAGAAATTTGTATTTTAAAGGTGCTTTCCAAGGGCTTTGACTGCCATGGTATATTTAGTATTCATAGTAGTAGTGGAAAAATTCTGAACTGAGTAAGAAATCTAATTTCTTACTTGAAGTTATACTGCAGTGGTAAAGTGATTCTAATTATTTTTAAAACTAAATGCTATTGTTAGGGGTAAATCCAGTTCCAAAAAGAAAGAAATCAATAATACAAAGACAGATTTTGAAGATTTCAAATAATAAAACCAGGTAGAGTGGTTTGTATCAAATACGACAGAAAATCCCTTCAGTGAAATATGCATAAGGTTAAGTCTTGAGTGGATACCTCATACATACAATTTAATGAGTAAAAAACATGAGTAAAATAAGACTGGGTCAAAACATAGACAAAGGGATTATACAAAAAATCAGGGCTTTAAGAAATGGGTTGTTGTGCAGAGACATGCAACTGATCTTTTTGGTCTTCTACGCGACCTTTCTGCCTTGTGAGCTCCGTTTCAGAAATCAGTAGAATGATTTTTCATTAAGTTCAGTTTTCTTTTAACTCATTTCAGCAGTCACTGAAATAATGGCTTTTTTTACCCCCTACTGTACAGTTGATTGGCACATCCTTGTTTCACACATTCGTTTTATAAATCTTTTAATGCTTCCTCTGATTGGGTCACAGGAAAATGATCCGAGACAAATGGGAGATCTAATCTTCAGATAGTTATCCTGGTGTCTGGCAGCTGAAGAGAAAGCAAACAAAACACTGAAATGTACCAGCAGAGGCTCCAAAAAACTCTGAAGAGATGATTGAAATGCAAAAAGGGCCAGTGGACTCACACCTGAGGGCTGTGTGAAAGGTACCAATACGGTATCAGTGCAAAAAGGGCAACAGTGCTGGGTAGTCTTGAACATTCCTAAGTATGGTTATAGATGTACTCAATTAGTTTTGTGCTTATTAGGGCTGTAGAAGAAAGGCACTGAGAAAGGCTTGCTGAACAAATTCTGAAAGGGAAACAGGAGCAAGCAAGATGTACCTAATGTCTTTCATGAAGGATAAGAGGATGGACTATAAAATGTTATCAACCAGCACACAAGAAAAGGGGGTCAGGGACCTCACCTATTCAGCCAAATGGAAATCCGACAGCAATCGATATCTGGAGCAGATTTCAAAAGAGGTTTTCAGGTGCATAATCTCACCAGAGGCCAGTGGGAATTGTCCTTCTAAATCCCTTACACACTAATCCATAATTTTGCATGACTAAAAAGAAAAATAACAAACATGTGGCAAGGACTGTAGGTAGCCTGACATTAGCACATATAAAATGTGTAGTGGTGGCATCTCTTGAAGCTTGAACTCATCACTTGGTAGCTTTGGCTGAGCAGAAGTTTATTATTCATAACTCTAAAATCTACCCCATCTCATTTTGTCATCTAAGTTGTACAATCAATAATTCAAGTATGCATTTTAAGAAGATTTCCAAATTAAGCCAGACACCCTAATGTATAGGACATACTACACCAATTAGTATACACAACAGCTTCTCAGTGAGCCAAGATGAGAGCAGCATAGTGATTTGGAGAATATGAGTATCATTATACTGAAGAGATGCTTAGAGCAGCAGGTAGGGAATAAGGTTCAAGCATAGGAATTGCTTTTCACATGTGACTCAATATATTTTGGAGATTTGTATCCAGTGCCAGGCCCCTGTAAATTGACTGGCAAATTGATGTATCCTGTATCACCAGGCTCTTTCATCGGACACAGTTAAACCCCTAAATGCCATTTAAAATGATAGAATTTAAGCCTGATTTTCCAAACAAACTGCTATAGGAATTTCGCCTTTCCTTGGCCTTTTGTGCTCTTCAGTACTCTACACTTTGGAGCATTGCAATCTATGAAGACACCCAGAGGTGGAACAAAAAGAAGTAGCAACCTTCTGTTTCAGCACTCAACCACTGAGTTACAAATGATCTGGAGATGGTGTCAGTTCTGTCTTCAGAGCAAAACCAGGCAGTTGCCAGCGAGTTCTTACCTCTTAAGAGCACAGTTGCTTCTGCAAACTGAGAACAACCACAAAGACGGACTTTCTTTAGAAAATGATGTGCCACTGGGCTCAATCCTCAGCTAACTTCAGCTGATGTGTCTGCAGTGGTGAGCCCAGAACACCAATATGCACAGGTCATCCAGTTACTTGTGTTATCCAGTACATCCTTTTCCTTGGGTACATCTTACTGACTTTCAACTTGCTCAAATGATCTGTGCAGAGAGGGAATAGCAGTACAGCTGTTTTTTCCACTGTTATTTACCTCATGCCACATGCTTGTTTGTGAAAGTTTCTGGGCACTAGATGGCCAGGATGTGGCAGTGGAGAACATCATCAAATGTGATGCAAGCAGTAAAAGACCTACTTTGTGATGGTTGATCCAGGATGCCCACCATAAATTTAAATGTAGGTTGTAAGTTACTTGCCTTCTGCTTTTTGCAACGCTGACATAGAATGGTTTTTGTTTGTTTGTTTTGGCTTCTGTTGTTGCTGATGGTGGATTTTTTTAGTTAGTTTTTATTATTTTATTTTGGGGGGGGGTGTTGTTTGATTTAGTTTTGTTTTCCCGTTTCTTTTTCTTTTATTTATTCTTTTATTTGTTTCTAATTAATTCCACTGATTGCCTTATTGTCTCTATTACATAGTAGCTGTTCTTAGTCATGCTTTTCTGTATTAAAGGTCTTAGACTAAAAATTCCTGTTATGACTGCTGACCTTATTGATGAGCTAGTTGAGGTGTTATTTTTTTTCTTTTAATTTGGAAAGTGTCTGTCCTCTAGCTTGGAGGGTTCAAAGCGCTGGTTTTGACTGCTCCTTGATATCCTTCCAAGCACTGACATACAGGTGGATATGCTGTTGATTGGCTCTGTGACCAAACACCTGCAGACTGCTGCCTTTTCTTTTGCTGACCTTGAGCATCCCCCTCTTACAAGCCCTTGGGCCTCATTTATACCTGTGAAGAAAAGCGTATTTACTTTAACACATGGATTGAAAGGGAAGGGTCTTCTCTAAAGAAACAAAATTATCATTTTATTCAGGGAGGGCAGTAAGATATTACCTTCCCAAGGGGAACTTCATTTGCCTGTTTGTCAGCCCAAGCCTGTGTATCCCAATGCCTGGGTTGGATCAGAATAGTTTGCTCAGGCTGCAGAACTGATCCTGCATGTAGAAGCTGGAGGGAATGGAATGGGCGAGACAGAAACATGCATTTCAGCTCTTCAGGCCATTCCTGTATGAAGCTGGCCTTCATGCACAGCTTTCCTGTACAAAGAATATTGGGCAAGAAAAGGCCACCTGCTTCATTAAGCTGTATCTCTTTGTGTCTTTAGCAGACAGCTAAATCTCAATGTTCATCAAAACCAGCCAGGTTTTTATCTGCAGTATATAAATGCTAATCACAGGTATATATTTGTATAGATGTGTTAGCAATAACTACAGGGCACTGTTACTGCTGTTGTTTTTGTTTTTCTGCTTTACCATCCAGGTTTTCAGGGGGTCCAGTTCAAATCCAGCTACCAATGAGTTTTGAATGCTATTATCACATTTTATACTTGTTTTTGTGAAGGTGCATTGTTTATGTTTCTAATGTGTACAATACTGTATTGGTTTTCCCAATAAATTTCTAAGGAATTGTAATTCTGCTTTCTGCGTCATTGCAGAATGTATTTGTCTTCTCCTGCACTCTCAGCCTGGCATTCTCATGAAGTGGAAAAGCAGCATCCCTGATCATATAGTCTCCTTCCTTCCTTTCTTAGGCCACTATGATGGATCTGCCAGCATATACCTTAGGGCCATTAAGAGCAAAAAAACCCCCCAAAACAAACCAAAAAAACCCAACCGAAACAAAAAAAAACTGGAAGAGATTTTTGTGCATTAATATTTCTCACTTGGACAAAGATTGAAACATATCCCCTATTACTACCCTATTGTGTTGAAGCCACTAGTGTTGTGTAGCTTTTGCAGAATGCATGATGCATAATTTGGAAGCCTTTTAGGCTGCACCTTTTAAAAATTTCTAGCTGTATTGTTATGATCATAAACAGAACTGCTAATAATCTCCAAAAGCTGACTGAAATTCTTATGCTCTGTCCTTTCTTCCCTCTATCTTCATTTTATCATTGCCTGTGCAAAGTGCCCATTCCTTTGCAGCCATAATTAAGCTCTTAGTTTCCCTTTCCAGTCCTTCTCTGACAGCAATTATCATGTCTATATTTTTTAGCTGCTGAAGCTGTCAATCCACAATACTTCCCAAGAGCCATGTTCAGGTTCACAGAAGCAGGAAGTGAGCACAGAAGAAAGTCCCAGAAGTCGGTCATCATTTTAAAGATAAGGTCTGATCAGGCAGACACAGCTTCTTAGTTTCAGAAGATTTAAAAGCAGCATATGGTTCATGTTCTGGATATAAACAGCTTACACACACACCCTCTATTACCACACATGTGCTCCAGCTGTCCCCCTAAGCACACATCTAGGAAGGAGCAAGAACAGCACAAGCATTCATGGTAGTTTCCCCCAGGTACTCTCCCACCCCTTTTAATTTCAGGCACTTTCTTGATTACATGTCGTTTTATTTTTTTTCACATTTAGTAATGCCTTCTGGATTTCTGCTGCACAATCTGATGGTGTTTCTCCCTTGAGGCCATGCAGATGTTGAGCACCCATAAAAGCAGCCCTGGCAAAACCTCAGTGAGGCTGCAGCCCACCACCCCCAGGGGTTTCTTTTGCATCTGGCTCCTTCTAGCATTGTGACTCCCAGAAACTACCATCTCCTCTCAGTCAAATCTGACCACTAGCAGGAGTCATAGCCAGCTTGCTCATGAGGAAACTGCCTTATAGCTTTTGTCATCTTTGTCCCTCCCCTCTGATTTTTTTCTTCATATTTTGTTTGCAGGTGAAGAGGCTACAGTAGGGCACAGTGTTCCAAATGGGAATGAACTATGGTTTGGCACTGGGGTTTAACGGTATTTTCTGTTTGTTCTCTATCTGCTCCCTAAAACCATCTATGATTTTATTTAGCATTTTCAAGTTTGTAGTTTTTTCATGGTCTTGGTCCTGACAGTTACAGCCAGCTTCGAGCTCACATTGGTCACTTGAGCCTCAGATTGTTTTTTCAAGGTACATCACCTTACATCTGTTTTCACTGGGTTTCACCTGCTGTTTTATTACCCAGCCTCTCCATCTTCACAAAGAATTTGGTAGATTTTTGGTCAGCCCTTGTTTTCACTAGCCTGACCGACTTTTTCATTATAATCAAACCTTTTCGTTTTAAGAATTGCTTCTTTTTTCAGACTGTTTAGAAACATGTTGAATAGTACAACTACTAATACTCAGTTTTTAGGAACTCCATCAGGGAGCTCCACCCACATCAAGTCATTAACTCCTACTATTTCCTTTCTGTCTTCAACTATATATCCTATCTTCAACTAACTATCTTCAACTAAAATATCCAGACACCTACTCATAGTAGAGCAAGTTTTTGTGGCTAAATTGATCCATCATTCCCATATGTCCCCCACCTACTTTAAAGAATCAGAACAGGTGTCTCCCCCACTATGTTTTCCCCAATAGATCAACCTATAGGGCATCAAATGGCAGAAATACCAAAACCAACAGTGTGATTTGAATTTTGTATTCAAAATAAACATAGCAACATTGCACTGTCACATAAACGATTGCTCTGCTACTGAGAAATATTTCCCTATTCTCTAAGAACAATTAACTACACAAAGTTTACAATACTGGAAGGCAGTCGCTTACTGACAATGCAGAACAATTTGCAGATGAGGTTGATTGCACTGGCAGGGTTTAACTGAAAAATAAAACAGAGATACACATTGATTGAAGCTATCTAAATAAAACATGAATGGCTTCTAATAAAAACAGCAGGCAAAACAGCAGTTTGAGGCCTCAGCAACAATGCTATTCTCAGTATGGGACAGCCAGAGCAAATAAGGTTCTTTGACTCATTTACTGATTTACCATCTTAAGGTACATCATTTAGAGCCTACGGATTTATGAAATACCTTTGGTATTATTCAATCCCCCTCACCTCTAAACATTTTGAGTAGCAGTTTTACAGATTTTTAAAGGTACTGATAGTATAGTCAACGGGAGGAGCTTACAAAGCATGATGAGTTGCTGTAGGTCATGTCAGAAGAGCTGCTGCCTCTCTGCAATGCAAACAACGCACCTCACCATGCAGCACTGAAACCCACTTTTCACTCTCTCTGACATTCTTTTTAACAGGAAGGTGCTCATCAGCTGGGGAAAACAGGTCCATGCTTCCTTCATTTTTCACTGATGTTTCCACTGACTTCTGTGGAACGGCTCTGATTGTTTGCCTACTGGTGCCTGGCAATTGATAGAAAATTGAGACATGCCAGTGGTTCTTCTCCAGTATGTATGGAATAGCTTTATTCATTTGAGGTAGTGGTTTTTCTGACACCCATACATTTAATTTCTTCTCTTTTATTCCCCTTTCTCTGACAGTGGCATGCACAGTTCCTTCCATCTACCAACAGATTTCATTATGTTTCTGTTTACTTATGCTTTAAGATCATTAATGAGGATGTTGACTAAGTCAAGACCTGCCACTAATCACTGTGTTATGCTACCTGACAGTGCCTCTCTGTTTTATGTGCTGTTATTTAGCATTACCCTTAGCCGTGTACTATTTGCCAGCTCTCAGGACACTTGAGAGCAAAACTGGTGAATAATTTATTAATGAGTGTGAGTCTCATTTTCCTTCATGAAGTACGTACAGTCTGATTGTTCCTGATTTGTTTCTTACTTGAAAACTTCCAAGAAACACTTAATACAAACATGTTTTAGTATGTGGGTTACTGACAAATTTCATTAATATAGTCTAATCTAATACTTTATGTGATGTGTTTCTCTTTATATATATATATACACACAGATATTTAAATATGTGTGTTCATGGAGATTTATTCTTTATGAGATGTTTCAGAGAAGCTATGCTTCTTTTACCTATGTGTATCCATATAACTCTGTTGAAATCGGCTCTTCAATTTTTATATATATTTTTTAAAGATTTAAATCTCTGTGAAGAATTTGCCTTTTGTTTGCCTTCAAAGGATCAGTACTATATTCACCTTACACTAATATATTGATTGGTCCCTGGTTGTTTTTTAGTTTCCAGTAGTAATTGTGGTGCTCTAGTAGAAAATCAGGCTGATTTTTTTCTTGAAAAAGTCTTCATTGAGAAATTGGGGTTTTTTTTGAAAGGAAATATCTATTTACTCAGTACCTGTTTTGTACTTGTTAGAAAACTGATTTTAGGTGATCAAACAAAAAGTATTTTTCAAGGATACCTGTGAAAAAATTAGAACATTAGCAGCTTTTTTCCTGTGTTATATTGCTTGAGTGAGGAGGTAGGATTGAAATCAATTTAATAGCTTGAGATCATTCAGAACCAGTGATTTGTATATGCCTGTATTCCTCTAATATTAATACACATTTCTTAGTTCCCAGGACTTTTCCTTAAAATCTTTTTTCTCCTTCCTGTTTATTTAAGTAAACTCATGCCCTACCATCAGAAAGGCAAGAATTTTCAGCAAGTTTTCTGCTCAATTTCTGCCTGACCCCCCTCTCCATGAAACCCAGGTGCTGTTTCCCCACATATATGTGCATATACATATATATATATACACACACTCTCTCATATTTGTGTGTGTGTTTATGTATTATAGATACATAAGATGTATCCTCCTATTTGGTCCTGGCACTTATTGGAGCCGAGATGACAAGCATTCTATCACAACTGCATCTTCTATAGGCCTTTCCTGTATGCACCAGCTGCAATGCTTTCATACTTCTCTTTGGGATGCAGTTTTACTGGTGCATAGATGCTGGATTGATTTGTTTTTGTAGCAGAAGGGGTAAGTGCTATGAATCTGCCCTCACCATCATGGGGTTGAATGTGGCTGTAAGAGCAGTCATGCTTTAGAAAAGTAGAAGCCACTATTTCCAAAGGGAATCCCTCTTTCTACAGTAATATAGATACAAAAATTAAAAGTGAAACTGTAAGCTGGCTCCTCAGTGCAAATAAACAATCGGAAGCAACTATAATATAAACTGATAAAATGTACACAGGGAAAAATAAATCTCAGTTTGTACTGTATATTGCACTCAGCCCATTTGGACTTACCCTGTACTTTCAGGTTGATATAGTATTTTTATTTTATTGCCTTTGTGTCACAAGGTCCTAAGCAGTGGATCTGCCATGACCCAGAAAGATCTGTCTCTCATAGGTAGGTGGAACAATTCTGTACACCAGCCAGTAAGCAAAACCCAGCCTTCTGCTGAGTAAAGGACATTTTATTTCAAGTACCTAAGAGGCAGCAGTGTTGGTAATAGAGGTTGTTATACAGAGACAGATACTTCACCATCAGATCATTCAAAAGGGTGAAAAATAACAGGGGGGAAAAAATCCAAACCAACACAAAAAATCCCAACAGAAAAAATACCCAAACAAAGCCCAGACTTGAAGCACAACGTTGCACTACTTCAGTGTATGTTCTATTTTCAGAAGACATGAAAGAAGCTGAAACACAATAGGCAATGATTTTTACATTATTCACAACAGAAAGTATTTGTAGAATAATGCAAATACACAGTGGCAGCGTACGGGCTGTTGTTGAAGGGAAATGTTTACAGGGATGCCAGGTGTGAGTCACTGAGGCTGTATTGGGTTTGCAAGGTGTCTTTAAGAAGTTGCTAGAAACATCCTCCATTTCTGACAGAGCAAATGCCAATTGGCTCCAGTATGGACACACACATGAGCCCATCAGCAATGGTAGTGACGTCTTTGTGACAACACATTTAAGAAGGAAAAAGGTTACTGTGAATGAGTATTGCAGCTAGAGAAGAGAGGAGAGAGAACGTGTGAGAGGAACGACTCTGCAGACACCAAGGTCAGTGGAGAAGGAGGTTCTCCATGCACTAGGAGCAGACATTCCACTGCAACCTGTGCAGGCTGTCCTCTCGCAACCCATGGAGGTCCATGGAGACGCAGAAGCCCACTTGCTGCCCATGGAAGATCCCCACACTGCAGCAAATGGATGCCTAAATGGCATATGACCCTGTGGTAAGCCCATGCTGGAACAGGCAACTTGATAGTGTTGTAACTGCCAAACTCTTCCTGTCCACCCCACAGCAGCATGGGATAGGCAAGGGCCCCTTACTGATATAAGTGATTTTTTTTCCTGGAACTTTTTACAAGCCACAGCAAAGCTGCTTTCCCTGTCAAGACATAGAGGTCCAGGAAGAGAGACTCTTCCTCACATTTGCTTTTAGGCTCTTGGAGAACTTATAAATACTTTGTGACTGCTCTTAGAAAAATATGAATTGAGAAACCACCTTATTTGGAGATGGATCTTTGGCTTGTGCAAACTGTCAGAGCTGAGTTGAAATCAGTCATGCAGTGTGGCATTTTGCTTCAGCTCCTTGCTAGAAGTTATTAAATCCCAGACTGCAATTGGTTGTGTCAAAACCCTTGAACAGCCTGCTCAGCTAGAAAAGCAGCAAAGTCTAAGGATTTATCTATCTTAGATGCACACAGGAAAGATAATGCTGGGAAATTAAAATTCTGCAGGTGAGACTTGGGCATTTTGCTTCTGGAAGGAATTTATACTAAATTTATAAATTTATAAAAAAAAAGGCATATAAATGATTTAGGTGTACAGGTGTGCAAGACCCATTGCCTTTCAGTTCAGCCAGGCTCACTACATATCATCTTTAGTCACAAAAATCCTTCCCAGCTGCCATAAACCCCTCTCTGCTTACAGACCTTATAGTCTAGCTGTAAGTAACAAAAAGCATCCTAGCAAGGGTCATATTTTTATTTTTCTGGTTTGCCTTAGGACCATAAAATCACCAGAAGGCACGGGGAATAGGAAAAGGGATCGATGTTCCTTGTCTCTTCCAATTTGAGAACTAGAAGACATCAAATGAAAACAGGCAAGGCTAGTTTCGAAACAAAGAAAGGAAATGCTCCTTCATGGCACTTATTACTAGAATGGGGGAACTCATGGCCACAGAACAGAGTAGCTGCTGATGACTTATGTGTATGTGAAAAACCAATGGGGCACATTCAAAGAAAAGAACTGCTTTAAGAGTTGTTAAATGCCAAGTTACCCACACCAATCTAGCAATGTACCCTGCAGCATCTGTGGGAGCGCTCTGATGAAGTACCATGCTTGCCCCACACATATGTCATTGGGGAGGATACTGGAGCCATCTCCAGATCCACTAGAGCATTTTTTTATACTCTAGTTTTTCTGTACCATAGTTCTTCAATATGACCCTTACATTGTTACATATTGGTAAATTGTATGCATGGTGGTTGAATAAAACCACTGTATTCTCTTGAGAACTAAACTACGGGGGGTATCGTCACCGTCATCTAGTTCTTTAGCTTGCACTTGATTTGACTCTGCATTTAGTTGTTTCTGTTCATGGAATTTACACAGACTCATGAGTAGACTTGGGTTGATGGAAGCTGCAAGTTCCTGTGAATAAATTATTTATCGGGTTGGGGGGAAAACCCCTTCAGACTATTCTAAATTGAGGACTAGGACTTTTTAAAAATAAATAGAAAAAAATATGTCAAGAGTTAGCCCAACAGCAAAAGATTAATTCATCAAAACAAACATGTCTAAGGGAACGAGACATTGTAAAAGCATCCATAGGATACCTATATTAGCAAACTTGAGACAATATATTCCTGTGGGAGGCTAATGTAAAGAAGAATGTTTCCCTTGTGAAAAATCTGTGGTAATACCTGCTTGTTTTACCATTTTTCAATCAATCACTTTTTAAAACCTGTCATTCCCTATCTATATGGTTTATTCAGGTTGAGCTCTGTTTGTAGTCCTTATTCATGCTCCATTACCATGGCAGTCAAAAAAATCAATGTCTGATTATACCCTAAGTTGGGAATTCAGGTTTCAAAGTATTTTACCATTTGAAGGATTCCTTTTTCTTTTATTTTCTTTTTTTTTTTTCTTTTTTTCTTATTTTTTTCCGCTTTAGAGAGGTCTTCTTGCCACAGCCTTGTAACAGAAGTGATTCATTCTGGATGGGAGAAATAAGCTTTGTTATGATGGCAAGGGGAAAAGTGGGCTTGGGTTAGTACAGGAATTATAACTTGTAGGATTGATATTTTTATTATATATTTATTTATATATATTACTTTTCTATCCTATGCTATCCTATCCTATATAAATTTATTATGTATTTACATAATCTAGCAGGAATTAGAGGATCTCATCTTGCTGATGGTTACCAGATCCCCAAAAATCACAGAACAGAACCTCACCTGATATGTGAAGCCATTGCTTGGGTGGTAGCAGAGACTCTGACAAGTTCTGGTTCAGCCTGAAAGATTTGGAGACTCTCTGGCTTGTTTTACATAGCATGACTTCTACTTATAGGCATTACAACCTTTTTCTTTGGTGCAAATAACTTTTTCACCTCAAGTAGTCCTGCAAATTTTCTCACTCCTCTAAACTTGCCCAAAACTGGCACAGCATCTAGTAGGAGACATAATTTCTCTTTTTGGGAAATTAATTCTCCATGCCACCCATTCCTAAGCTTTCTGAGAAGAAATTTGGTGACTAGTGCTATGAAAGTAGGATTGTTTTGAAAGTAAGATATGTAAAAACCTGCCTTTTAAGAATTAGAGGCAGTCCAAGTTATTCGACTTAGCTCACCAGCAGTAAAGACATTGGTTATCAGAGATAAAATACACGCCCCATTTAATACTTCATAGTCCTGATAGCACAAACCTATTTTTTTGCATGATGATGCAGTAGCCTGGGAAACAAGACATGAGGGTCGTAAAACAGGCATGACAACAAAAAACCTGTGGCCAAGTTAAAGTCAAATCATGTTTAGATTGTTCTCTTAAAAATAAAGCAAACACTTGCCTGGTAAGGGTGACCAGACTGATGTGTAGTGGACTATAAAACTGCTAAATAGAAAAATTAATGAGAGATGATCACTATGACCTCCCGTATGTAAGAATTATAAGGGGGCACTTGTGTCACATCAACTTTTGGCCTGTTTATTTTTCTGAATGTAGGCTGAGATGGCTTAAACGGGAATTGAGAAATTACAAGACCAAGTATTTTTCGAAAATCCGAAGAACAATACACACAAGCACAGTTTCACAGTACCAGCTTTGTAACTAAAACAATGGATTTCATCATGCTAATCTCGACTTTTCAGGCAGCCTTTGGAAGGTGGTTGTACCCAACAGACTAAAAGCCCAAGAATACTGGGGACTAGTGCAATTTGTGTTCAGGGCAATGAGTACAGACTGGGAGAAGGAGTCATTGAGAGCAGCCCTGCAGAGAAGGACTTGGAGGTTCTCGTGGATGAAAAGCTGAACATGAACCAACAACATGCGCTCACAGCCCAGAAAACCAACTTTGTCCTGGGCCACATCAAAAGAGGAGCAGCCAAGGTCAAGGGGGGTGATCCTGCCCCTCTACTCTGCCATCGTGAGACCCCACCCAAAGTGCTGCATCCAGGTCTGGGGTCCTCAACAGAAGAAAGACGTGAACCTGTTAGAGTGGGTCCAGAGGAGGGCCACAAAGATGATCAGAAGGATGGAACACCCCTCCTGTGAAGAAAGGCTGAGAGAGGTAGGGTTGTTCAGCATGGAGAAAAGAAGACTTTGGAGAGACCTCATTGTGGCCTTCCAGTACCTTAAGGGGGCTTATAAGAAGGAGAGAGAAGGACTTTTTAAATGGGCAGATAGTGACAGGACAAGAGGCAATGGTTTTAAACTGAAAGAAAGCAGGTCTAGATTAAATGTTAGGAAGGAATTCTTTACTCAGAGCATGGTGAAGTACTCAAACAGGTTGCCAGAGAGGTTGTAGATACCCCACCCCTGGAAGTATTCAAAGCCAGGTTGGATGACTGTGCAACCTAATCTAGTAAAAGGTAGAGGGATTAGAACTAGATGATCTTTAAGGTCCCTTCCAACTCTAACCATTCCATGATTCTATGTGTTTTCCAATTTATGTGGAGCCTGTTATCATCCTTGTTCTTCAGACTGCTCCTTGCAATGAGCATCAAAGGATTTTGGAGGTCCTTTCCCTGGGATACAGAGCCCCATGTGTCCTATACCATGTCTTAACCCTTTCTTTCAAAGGGTTTCATAATCTTTCATAATCTTTCATAATCCCTGAACACCGCTATTTACCATCTGCACCAGTTACTATGCAGAGAATATAGGGGTCTGCCTTGTTTCCTGGTTTTTTGTAATACCTCTCTCCTCAACTTGGCCAGAAAGATGCATATTTTATTTAGAGTAAAAGTTTTCATGTTCCTGCTCTTGTCATCAGTTAATACTTAGACTAACATCACCAGTTAGCAGTGACCATGGTGAGCCTGTATTATGGTACATCTATTTTTTAAGAGGCTGACAAGGAACATCTGTCCAGGCAGGAAAAAACCTGTGGAAAAAGTGATGGGGATTAAGTTTTCTGCATTTTACATTATAATGACATTTCCAATCACTTGAGAACTGCATGATTGCCTTTCATAGCTCCTGGGAATCTTGACTCAGTGAGTGAGAAATGTACTCCGAAATAATGGCACTTGTTCTAGATTTCCTCCTTAAGAATGCATCGGACCCTAATGAATCAGCTTCTTCATGCAATCCCAATCACTGTGCCAGTCTGCCCTCTGACACTGCCTGCATGCAAATACTTCACACACTATTCTTAGCAAACTAAATTCTTCTGGTGAGAAGACTGCAGGTAGCTGCCATTTTCAGTAGCTCTCCTGGCCTGTGAGTTCACTGCCATTTTGGTTGGGTTTTTTTGTTTGGTTTATTTTTTCTAATGATGCTGGGGTTTTTGTCTCTCTGATACCATATTCTTATTACTCAACTAACATCAACTATGTTCCTCCCAACCTGGAGAAAATGTGTGAGAAGACAGGAAACATGGCTATGATCATTCAAACAGTGTTGTACTTTAAAAAGACTAATTTACATTAACATACACAATTCCACAGGCAGGTCTGAGCCTTATCAACCTTATGAACCTTATGGTTGACCATTGCTCTTACTAGAGTTTGTCTATAGCTGAAACACAAAGGAAGAGTAACTGGAACAAAAAGACTCCTTCTTTCTTTCTTTCCTGTCAGGGGAACTTCCAGGGTGAAGCTGCTTTGAAAATTTAGTTGGAGATTACATGTTCAGAAAATCTAACCCCAGTTATTGCCTCGTGCTGGTACAAGAGGGGATCTTAAAGCTAGCATTAAATTAACATTAAAATCAGCTATAAAATCTCAAAAATGCAATGTATAGCCATTCAAATTTAACAATGAAAACCATCTGATTCTTACTTTTGTTTTCTGGTTTTTAGACAGAAGACTTAAATTTTATATGAGATTGTTTTCCCATTACACATTACTGTTAGTGCACATCTCCCATCTCCCAAACAGTACTGGTACATCTGTACTGTTAAATCCAGACTACTGAGAACAAGCATCTGGAACAAAGAATAATCTACTTTAATTATTTTTACAAACAGTTTTACTTAAGAAACACATGTATTTATTATGAATTGTTATATTTTCCTTTATCCATACATAATGAATTTATGACAGTTGGGCAATTTAGTACACCCTTTTTTTGAATTTAATTGGATTCTTTTTAATGCCTGTATTTAACCCTCCAGCTGCCCTCAAGATATTCCTTTGAGAGCTGCATTTTTCTTTTTCCGTATTAGACCTTTATATATCTGTCTCTCTTGTGAAAGTCTTAGATGTTCCAGGTGGTTATGAGGCTAAAAATCAACTAATCTTTGCATGCAATAAGGTAATTTATTATAAAAGCTTGTTGAAAACAGAGAACAAGATTCAATGTATTTTTTGAACATTGAAAGCTACTTCCATGTAGAAAAGAGTTTTCAAATTTTAGCTAAATGCAAAGTAATTAAAAAAAATCTGTCAGTTTTAAAGGTGGGAAATTCTACCAATTCTTTTGTTTAAAAAGAAGAAATTGTTGATATTGACTTTCTAAAGACAAGACTAGAGCAGGTTGAGATAAAGTGAGAAACATTTAGATCAAAAAATTAAGAAGCAGAATTCCTGTCAATGTGCTAAACTAAACTTTTTTTTTCAGAAATAATTACAACTAGTTAGCAAATCATGCTTTTATGCTATTAAAATTACTATTTTTTCTTTCAACATTTTAGTCAGGAAATATTTTTAAACATCTTGAAATTTATAAATGCCAGATTTAAAACATGCTGAACAGAACAATAAACTATTCCTTTGTTTCATTGCCTCAGTATAGATCAGTCTATGTGCCCAGAGTCATGGTCACAGGAACTTATTCCCACACCTCAAGTAACGTGGACGTTCCTGATGAAGTCACTGGGAGCTGGTTACCAAAGTACCTCGGCAAAGGTGGTCCTTAGTCCATGAACACAGTGTCCATGTCAAGCAGCACCAAGAAGGTAACTATTGTGCCTTCCTGGAGACTAGGCTTCCTTGATTTCTTCTGCAGGTACTTGAGACACCTATCTCAAAAGAGTGACCTCAAGCATGCAGTTGTGAGTAACTCCTAGTTAATGATGATCTCACATCCATCCCAGGAGGTGACCTTCTTCCCACCCCAGGAGACTAGTTTCTATATCAATGGCATGAGCATTCTCCTGTGCTTACTTGGAAGAGTAAACATGGTGGCATCACAAGGCCTGAATGACATGGTGTGAACATCTTCACTTAGCAAACCCTCTCCTTGAATACAGCAAAACTTCAAGCAACAAAACCTCACACTTTGCAGCAGCTCTGATGAAACCAATGGTCTTGATGAGGGAGTAAGGGACATCTCAGCAGCAGGAAGGGCATTAGGGTCTGCCTCTCAAAGTCAGATATAACTTCAACTGTACACCAGTGTCAGAGCAGGAATATTTTGATTATTTCTGGCATCTTCCTTCAGTACTGTCTACATAATTTGGTTATTTATTTTAAAAATCACAAACAGTTAAAGAACCTGGGATAAACATTATGTTCCTGTCATCCCTTTGGTGGTTCTATTATGCATCCTTCTATAGTTATGTTTCAGTATGAATATTAAATAATTTTGCTTCATTTAAGTAGATGCAAGGAGCATAATATGTTAAGATAATGATCATAAAAAGATTAATGAGATCTTGTTGATGCTGTGTTTCTTCTCTTTTCATGATCAAGCCTACAGCATTTCAGTCAGGAAATCTACCAGCTGTTGTTCATATTTTCAGCAAGAGGTTTTCACAGAGAAACTTTTAAGAGTTTAGAAGGGTGGCAGGCCTATTCAGCTTAGCTGTGTCATTAAATGCAAATGCAAATTAGTACAGCATTAAAGTTCAGAATTCAAACACACATAACTCATGAAAACTGAAAGCTAAAGTTCCCACACTGATGTTAAATCAATCGTACTGCTCAGATTATGCACATTAAATTATATATTGAATTGCACAAACCAAGCTGTTGAATTAACATCTGCACATCGTGGCCGACTTAACTTAGTTCAGAGTGTTAGCACCTGAATGAACCCTCCCTAATTCTTTGTCAAGTGAGTCTGGTCCAAAGGGACATTGGGAAGAAGAATGCACAGACACGTGGGGCAAGGGGTCACATCTGATTTTTATTTTCTATCTGCCCTGAAAACACAAAGAAATGTTCCTGGTACATTTCTCCACACCTTTACTGAAAGGTTATATCCTCCCTCCTGTTTAGACACAAAGCAGTTCAGACAAACAAACAAACAAGTTTGTTTCAACGAAATGCCTGACAGATGCATTTTAAGACAGGAATTCTATTTCCTTGGTCTTGAGCCAGCAACCTGAGTCTGTCTAAGCATTTCAATACCTAACCTGTACTAGGGCCTGAGAGCACCAGCCATGTTGCTTGAATCTAAAGACAGACTTACTTCTGCTGCTAATTTATATCACAACAGAAAGCAAATAAAGAGTTAAGGCTGTGACATCATCTGGGGTAATGCTATTTTTAGTACCCCAATTTTATCCCACCCTTTCATGTCTACTTATTACTGCTGCTTTCTTTGGTCTCTGGTGCTGGAGCCAACTCCAAAATTCAAACACAATGAGTTCTGGATATAAACAAGAAAAAATACAACAAATTATTTCATTACCAGAAATTGCCACTTTTGGTGGAAGGATTAATAAATCTTCAGTCAACTTCCACTGCCAAACAGAACACTATCTTTTGCTTAAATGCTGTGCAAAGGTCTACTAGGTTTTTGCTTTGCACTGAGGATTTATTAGTGGGCCTATTTATGCTCTCGTTTATACCTGCATAATCCTACAGTAAGGAAGGCAAAATTTGTCTTGTGAACCCACTATTTCTGGTGATGAAGCATGAGCAGGAAAAAACTGACCTGACTTCACAGGCAACCCCATGAAACACAATGTGGCAATGGGTTACAATCAGTAAAACTTCACTTTTACTGTCACCTTTTCCCAGGTCTTGGTGTTGTTCTTTGTTCTGGGCATCCTGGAGGGGGTAACAGACATCCCCTTTTCCCCCACCAACCCCCCCCGCCGCCCCAAACCTTCAACCTTTCCCAACCCTGACACCCCCTCATCCTACTCAAAAACCTTGAGCTATATAGCATGAGAAGAAAAAAAAAACAACAAAACACAAACCAGACAAAACCTGTAGTGTACTATTACCCAAGAGATGGTGATGTTAGCCTGTTCAGCTTCTTGAACAATTTTATAAGTGAACATTTTTGTCCTTGCAAATCTGGGTGAATTGTTTTCTGGATTGCATATTCCCCATTTGTTTTTTATAAAGCCA
The DNA here is from genome assembly GCA_013397135.1 of Pachyramphus minor. Taxonomy (NCBI): domain Eukaryota; kingdom Metazoa; phylum Chordata; class Aves; order Passeriformes; family Tyrannidae; genus Pachyramphus; species Pachyramphus minor. The sequence continues at coordinate 718,656 of VYXB01005247.1, read as the reverse complement.
GCATTTCATTTTAAGGTATGATTTCTGATTATTCAGGCTTTACTTTAAGCTGCATAAATCCAAGTACTGTTCTTGTTTGACAAATTCCTATTTCGCTTCAACTTCACTGGAACAAAACCTTTCTTGAAAGTTATTTTACATCATGAAACATTAAGCAAATGTAAATGTAATAATTGATACACATCACCAAACCAAAATCTCTAATTATTATACAGTCAGGTGCCTCTCAATTTTGTTTTGCAAAGTATTTCTTATTTTTAGATGTAATTCCTCCCCCCCAATGTCAAAATGCCATAAATTCCTGCAGAAAGGAGATGTATTAACTCTATGGTTTTCAACTGACTGACTTAACTTACAATAGATAAAAACAATGAATCATGTATGAATAAGGCAGCTAGTTGACAACTTAAAGTTAAATTTAATATATTTAACTTACAATTTTCTACTGAAGTTTAGAAATTTTTTGTTTGGTTACTGAAGAAAATTTAACTATGCTGCACTACTGCCATCAAAACTGTGGCCAATGTTCACATTTCCAGTGTCAAATGAGGCTCAGTGTAGGCTGAAGTTTTCTTCTCTTGAATGTTTTTTTTAAATTTAAAAGCAAATTTGTTTTGCTCTTGGCCTATTCGGAATTTGCTTTTCACTATTTCAAATCCTGTTGGAAAAGCACATACATTTGCATGGGTGTAAACACAATTTTGCTTTTCCACATGTGCTTTTCCAAAGCCAGTATCTGTGTATTTTCCCCATGACTGGGATGATGTGCTTTGTAATTTGGCTGATAGACTGTGGTGTTTGCTCTGGACAGCCTTTCCAGTCCTGGATGTTCTAGGGGGAGCTGTAAGAGACGTGACACCCTCAGTGTTGCTGAAGGCTATTGAAGACAGTGACCCCAAAAAAGGCCACAACACCATAACAAGATACAGGAGTATTCACTAACATCATAAAACCTAATCACAAGTGGGAGAAAAGAGCAATTAGAATGCCCTATGCAATTTGGATTGAATTGTGCCGCATGTCTTGTTAATATCCTTGTCCCTCTCTCTGCTTCAAGTCATACAGAAGGATGCACTAGGAAGTCAAAGTGCCTAAATTTCTAGAGGACTACGCTCCTTGACACCTCCAGCTTAAACTCCAAAGTGATTCAAAGAGTTGGGAAAACAGGTAAATCAAAACTCTTCAAAGAAACCATGCATTTGTTGAGTGATCAACCTATACAACTTGTTGATATATGATACCCCAGCAAGAAGAGGCTGAGATTGTTACATAAGATGTCAAACCAAAAAAAAAACCAAAACCCTGAGACAAAACCAAAGCTCAGGATTTGAAAACTACTTGAAAGCTTTCTGCTTGAGGGCATGAATCTGTGCCTAATTAATGAGCAAAATTTTCCTAGGTACAAATTACCCTCTAACAGTTTTGCTCTGCATTGTCTTCTATTGTCCTCATTTGCATCCTATTCTGACCACTGTTAGAGATGGGAATATGAGACAAATAAATGTTAGTCTGATCTAGTCTAATAGGTTACAGCATTATTTCAGCTCAAATTCTTTCATTTGTTAGTTTCCTAAAAACTCCGTATGCTCATTTGTGCTTGATATATCCAAGAAGGTAATTTTCATGCACGTGTTTCTGCATATTCTTGCCTCACGAAGGCCATAAAGCAACAATGTTCTCAGGGTTATATAAAAATAGCAGTCTCATACAGAGATGGGGTATACATTTCAGGAGGTCACTTTTTGAAGGCAAACAATGGATGTTGAGTGAGGAACAAACAAGTACTTGAGCAGAGCAGCACACTGAGGGCTTCACAGAAACACGGACAGTAAAACCCCTCAAGCTCCTCCACAAGGTATTTATAGACAATTTAGGCAGGAACGCTTTTCTGGTTTGCATTCAAGTTCAAGAGCAGCATTCCATAAATAGGCTATACACACAAAAGAAAAGCGTAGCTGAAGCCTAAAGATAGAAAGCAGTTCTTACAGAGTTGCAGATTTATCATTAGCTCAGTTACAGTAAACCTTATTTGGGTGACTTGCAGTGACAGAGAGGTGACAAAGGCAAATTATTTGATGTTCAATGTCTTCAGAGCACTTATATAGGTAAGACCATTTAATTCTCTATGCCATGTTTATTGGATTTTTAAAAAGTAGATGCTGTTAAAGATAAAATGACACTTGTTTCTTTCACTAGGAAATATCACAAAATCAAATAGTCTCACCAAAACAGGTTACAATGACAATTATATTGTGGTAGGTTGACTTTTGTTGGCTTCTGGAAAATATGACAAAAAGCTTGTGGATTGAGTTAAGCTCAGGGAGACCACTTGGCAAATACTGTCATGGGCACAACAAGTGCAAACCTGGCAAAACTGATTTCCCCAAGCACAGTGATGGGCTTAGCTTTGGCCAGAATTGAGTCCTTTTCTGAGGTCACTGGAACTGGCTCTGTTGGACATGGGGACTGTTTCTGATGTTTTCTCGCAGAAATCAGTCCTGCAACTCCCCTGCTACCAAAATCTTCTCATGTAAACCCAATAAATACATAAAAATCCATCAAGTCCTAGTAAAAAAAATCTCAGACTTCCATCACAAATTACCTGGATTCCTTATGCTACCTGATTTTTAAAATAACTAGCATGGGTTTTTTGGGGGGTGGGGGTAGTGGAACCCCAGGCACCAAGTTGTATTTTTTACAGGAGATGTCCTGGAAAGAGGCTGTGTAAGAGTCAGGCAGGGCCTGGATGGCAGCAAACTGAAGTGTCTGATGGGTCTGGAGCTGGAGGTAGTTTTGGTGTGTGAAAGACTTGGAGCTGAGTCCTTAATCTTCCACAGGAAGTCCAGTGTGACCTTAGGTAAGTCTGAGCTCTCCATGTGGAATATAGGATGCATAACACTTCTCTGCCTGATGATGATGCGCTGAGAATCATTGCATTAAAGGTCAGGCACCCCGACACCAAGATAAAAGGGAAATAAATGTAGAAGACCGGAAATACTGAAGATAAGGAAGAGTTTCTCTGTATCATATTTCCTCGGTAATGCAGGAGTAGAGCAAGATTTTATCCAAGATCTATTCTAGGAGATAGTACGTAGCAATAAAGATGATTTGTATTGCAGAGATGACGCAGCAGATGGTGACATGAGACAAAAAGGTGTTATTATCTCAGTGATTTTTCTTCAGATTCCAAAAAAACTTGATATATGCTAGGAAAAAAATACAAAAGAATGGAGGATACTGCAAAACAAATGCATTAACCAAATGATAGCATATAGTAAATAAAACATGGAATAATCATATGCATGATTTATTAAAATAGATCACCAGCTGAAAACTAGCCTTTGTTAATAAGACATTGTGAAAAGGTCTATAAAATGTCCCCCACCTGGGAATCGTGAGTGTGCACACTGGGAACCAGTGCACTTTCATACATCTGAAAGTGTGAAAGTGTATTGGTGTTTTCCACTGCTGGAAAACAAGTATTAAAATCTGAGATGTGTGGAAATGTGGGAGTGAAAGTACCTAAACTTTACTCCCTGATATTACTTATAGCAACCAGTTTAATTTCTGTCCATATACTCTACAGAGCTGTAAAACAGCTACAGTGTATATCTCTCACAAGACAGGCTGCAAGTCCAAATTAAATAGCCATGGACTTTGTGGGGAAAGGCACTTTGTTCACACCAAAATAAATCTTTTAGGGCCTTCCCAGTTTAACACTCCCAACGTTTTTTTTCCTGGGAAGCTGAAGGTGAAAGCTTGCCTTTCTTTGAGTTAGTGGGAGTTTAGCTCTGAATTTTACTGAGACTAGGATTATGGCTGTGGTGTACCTGCATTATTATCCTTCACTGCTCACTCAGATAATGCTGAGCACAAACCTTAGTATCATAAGCTTCAGAAATGGAAATCAAAGAAAGAAATTACAGTTACTGTAACCCTGTCTGTAGATCAGCCACTAGATCTTGGATGGGACATCACCCCGCTGGAGAAAACCAGATAGAAGTATCAGCAGCTGTCTCCAAGCTGCCTGTACTTAGGTAGGCTGGAAGACGGCTGAGCTGCAAATGTCCTGACTCTAACACACAACTGCCTCCAATTCCAATAATCCCCCTTCTGCTGCAGTCTTGATCTAATTAAACTGTCATCACACTGTTAAAGTTGTGCTTCCTGGGCATTTTATGGAGCTTAGATGAAATGGAAAGGGGTAAAATGAGGGATTCATTGAGTCCATGACACAAGGCATCACACATGTGTGTGTTGGTATCTAATCTCCTCATAAAGTTAAAATAGATTTAGAATGAGATAAGGGAAGGGAAAAAAAAGAATATTTTTCATGGTGAGTTAGTTCCTGACCTGTTTTCATAGGGGGTCACGGTCAAGCTTGAAATCATGGCTTTGAACTTTTTTGTGCTTAACAAGAAAGAAGTGGATCAGCTCACAGAGAGAGGAGCCATGAGCTTTGGTCCCAGCAGTGCTTCAGGGGCTGTTTCCCTCATGGGGCACCAGGACCAAGGGGTTTTCCCTGGGAGAGATGAGTATGCAGAGGAGCTGTGGTAGTGCTTGCTTCCTGGGCTATCCTCTACTTCAGCCACTGCAAAGAGTATGTATGCACGTACATGTGTATGAGACAGCTTGCTCCCATGATTCCAAAAGGAATACATAAGGAAACTGAGTTTTTACATCTTTTCCCCTTGGCTGCATTGCTGTCTCCCTGCTCCCTATAATTTCCTTACTGTTCTTCTGGCCATATGCAAAGAATTTGTGTGCAAACACCTCAGTGTCAGTCAAAGATTAAACCACGCAATTTTTTCCCCAACCTCCTACCTTGCTTCTTTTATGTTTTTGTTGTTGTTGTTGTTGTTTTGGTTGTTGTTGTTTATTTGTTTGTTTGGACTTTGAAGATTCAAGCTGTTTCCAGTGCTTAGTATGCAGGTTCCATGAGCCAGTTCTCATCACTGAGGAACTCCACGTCATTTGTGACCTTCAGTTCATTTCAACATACATATTTGTACTATGTGTTATAGTACAGTAGGAAGCACCCAGCAGTCACATGGCAAAGAACAAGGCTTGCAGTTGCATTTTCACAAAGCTGTTTTCGTGGTCTCGAGGGTTTTCTGATTGTACACATAGCAAATATCTGCCATTACACTCCGTGCAACAGTGTTGATTTCTGCTAAAGGCCAAACATCTCCTGAAGTGAGTGAGGAGCCTGATGATGCTTGATTAGCTGTCGAGCTTGTGTTTTGCACGTAGCAAAACTCCGTGTTGCAAAACTCCATGGCTTTCATCTGCTGCATCTGAGGCACCAGACATAACTTGAACTCTGTGGCAGCAAAACACGTGCAGCACAAGAAAAATAGACAGTTCTTGTGAATGTTAAGGATAGGGCTCCACTGTGCATGTAACATGACATACCTTGCATAATACCTGTGCATATGCCATGGAGAAAGAAAAGTTTCTGAAAGATCATCTCACATCTTCAGACTCTGGGTTGTGCTAACGGCTGATGCTTTGATTGCTACCATAATTTTTTTGATTTTTTTTTGGTTTATATCTCAGACTGTTATTAATAACTGTTCATTTTCTACATGGTAGATCCATGGAGCATTTAAACATGTAAAACACTACAACTGAAGAAGCCAAGGGTGCTCACAAAAGTGTCTCAACCAATAACAGACTTGCAACAACTCCGACTTGAAATGGCTGCAAATAAAAGCACCAGGAGAGACAGAAAAAAAGTGAAAAGCAAACCCACTCCCATTCATGGGAACAAAGGTATTTTCTGCCAGATGCTTTTGTAAGAGCTGAAGCGATCCCTAACGGATCAAATAAAATACACCTTCAAGGAACTCTAAATGCACGCGTGTATTCGCTTTCAGTCTCGGTGTAATGGTGGCAGTCGAGCCGTCACAATAAGCTACCCGTTGTTAACTGCCACTCAATCATCAGAGCCACCTGATGTGCCTCTGTGTAGCCTTTTAGTTCTCACTGCTGCGATGGCTTGTTACTTAAAAGAAAGCCACTGAAGGCAATATGACTGCCAGAAGAATAAGACTTCTATTCCAATTACCACAGTGCGCAAAAAAAATTGCTGTATTAAAAAGAAAAGGCAAGAATTAAAAAACTAATAACGTGAAGAAGAAGCTGGAATATATCCAACTAAACATTTCTCTGTCAGAAGATAAGGCTCAGCTAAAATCAGAATACAATTTGGAAATGTGTCAGTCCTGATAACGTTTTTTTGAGAGGCTGGTTAACTCTCCAGTAATTGTTGGAATTGAAATAGCATGGATTTTTTTTTTTCCTATCCTCTGTTCCTATTGATTTCAAAAGTTGATTCAGCCTGTGTAACTCGCTCAGAAGCATGCCTCTGGTATGAAATGCTCCTGGACTATTGTTGTTGGACACAAATAGAAACATAGCCTATCTTTAGTTTTCCTGTTTAGTAAACATGTGAATATATACTGAATATGTACCTAATGGCTTTATAACATTTCACAAACTAATTAGAGAATAAACACTACATGGATTTAGACAGTCATCACTAAGCTGGTGAAAGGCAGGTGTGAAACTTATTGCAATCGCAAAATTGACATGTTGTCTTCCAACACTGAGATTTTTATTTCTGTTGCAACTTTGTGCTTGTCTATTGTAGCGTGAGCAGTGCATACTGTCGCTGTTGATCCCACCTCTAGTGAGCAAGCCCAATCTCCAAGCAAAAAAGCTTTCAGCTGCCACACAAACGAGGCCTTGGTACAACATCCCCCTGGGCCAATATGCAGAACTAAATACAAGAGGGTGGCAGTTGTCTTTAGTAGCAGAATTAAGCATGCTCTAACTGCCCATGAAGCCTTGCCCACTCTTGAGGGAAAACTGCATGCTGTCTATGGGCATCAACTCCAAATTTGTCAAAGGGTAACTATTATTATTACATGCTATTTATATTAATTATTACATTAATAAAGGCATGGTATTCTCTTACATATACTAATTACATTATAATTAATTGAAATAATGGATCAAAATTGTTATATATTATTTAAATAAATTATTGTATAGGATTTAAATAAGCAAGCATTAAGAAAATATTTTTAAACCCTGGACACCAACAGCTTATGCTCTGTCTGTCTGGTTGCACTGGCAGCATCCTCTCAGGACCTGGCTGTCCAAAGCCCGTTTTAATTCTGGTCGTTGTTTCTGCTTGCTCAGTGGCACACTAACCCACGCTGACCCACCCCCGGGACTGGGGAGAAGCACTTAAGGATGGTTTGCACGGGGGAAGGCTTTCTGTTAGCTCTTGAAAGTGTACAGTGTCCACAGTGCTCCCTTTGCTCCCTCTACTGGGCAATCCATTTGAGCGTCTGAAAATCATCACAGAGTCCAAACTTGGCCTCACTGCCAAGATTAAAAGCACACATTAAAAAACCTTCTTTTAAATTCAAAGGGAAGCTTCCTGAAACATTTCTGGTGATGAAAGAGAAACTTGCCCACTACCAGCAGGCACATGGGCAGAGGAAACTGCTCTCAAGTTTTTAACTAGGAGGAAAGGGAGAGTGCAGAGCCTTCAAGAACAGCTGCCGCTCAGATCCTGTTTCCACGGCTCTGGGGATAGCTTTAAGTATTTCTGCTATCCTCATTAGCAGAAGTATGCAAAACACAGCCTACTCTTTATGTGCGGGGGATGTAATAGAGTTTAGGTAGAAAAACTACCTGGGAAACTGGGGAAAAAAGGATGGATGGGGGAAGTGGAGAAGGGTCCCTCTCTTCCATTTCAAATTCCTTCCCTCTGCTCTAGCTGACAACAGGACTCAGAAAGTTGCTTTTGAAAACCACAGTTGTAATCTTCCTGGTAACATTAGGGACAAGGATGAAATGATAAAGGTGATCTACCTTAAAAGTGAATGTAAGCATAAGACGGTAAGTAGGGAGCCACTTAAATTCTTCCCAGGGGCATTATGGTTTAAACAGTACTACATAGAATAAAAATAATGCTTAAAATTGCCTCATAATCTGGTAAGTGTGTAATAATCTTTGCAGCATCTCTGGCAGGCAGGAAGCTGTTACCGGTCCAGGTCTAGAGAAGACAAAACGGAGGCAGGAGTATTAAGAAGTAGGTGCTCTGATTTGTGATTTCAGGCGTTCTCATCTGCTGCAGCCTTTAGAAAAAACAGGTAATGGCTCATTGTGTTTCTATTTATGAGGGCTGCAGTGTTTTACTAAGTGGTAGAACTATGTAGTAGTGGGTGCCCTTTGTCCAGCAGTTCAGGACATGGCACTGTTACAAAGACTCACTGCCCTTTAAAACAATGCTAAAGGTTTTAAGTGAAAGACAAAGTCTTGTGGGCTCCCTGTAACCCATGTCCCTGCTCAACCATTGCAGCCCATCTGTTCCATCTACCACACACTAATGGGAAACATACTGTGCCTGGGAAAACCAGGACATATTAAGGACAAGTTGACATCTCTGATTCAGAATTTCCTCAAGACGTATCTTTGGTGCTCTGGTAACCTTGCAGTTAGACAGGGACTATAACAAATACTCTCCGCATTTTCCTCTCCAATTAAACCACAAATACTGTAGTGATCGATTTTGGATCTGTAAGCTATGGTATGTACAAAACTTAAACTGAGTGATTTTTGAGTCTAAAGCTTATCCTCAAGAGCAGTTTCAGTGGGGTAGCAGACTGGGAGACTCACAGTGATCACTTGCATATTCAAGCCTCAATTTCAGAGGAAGGGACACAGCAAAACCATGGGCTCACTGGAGGTAACTGGGACTTCCAGAAGACCCAGTTCTGGCTCTGGAGCTGTGCCCCTTCACACCCACCCTGCTCTCTTTATGGAATTGCAGTCAGAGTCAGTCCCAGATCCTGTTTTAATAATTATAGGTAGAAGATACACAGGGGCTATTATTGTCTCCACTACAATAACGATGGAGACTTGTTATAATCAAATGATGCAGTCAAAACCACTGTATAAAGTGAAATGGGCACACTGAAGAGGAGAACCAGTGCAGGGCCAGGAGGGTGGGTAGAAACAGGAACAGAAAGAATGCTGAGTCAGCAGCAAAGCTACAGCATCACTTAGGTGGGAGGGGTCCAGGTGGCTGATAGGTGCAAGGGAATGGATGTTCTCCTGGAGTCTCCCACTGGGCTGAATTCCCCAACCCACTGTGGCATGCAGCCACTCCCCCTCCCAGTGCCACCATCAAATTCATCCCTTGTCACCTTGTGGCTGTGTCTGGTGCGGTTTGAAGTATTACTGCAGGCTTTTTTTCAGGATAAGATCTGCTTCAAAAGCAGTACCCAATCCTAAGGTGTTGCAGAAGGTGGGTGGGAGGCAGATGCCCACTCTCCCTTACAACTTGAGAATGCTGCTCCTTGAGACCTCAGAGGTGCATGGAAGGTTCCCCTAAAGGCCTCCTGCTGAAACTGATCATGATATATAACTGTGCTTCTTCATCATTCTGCTCCCATTTAACTGAACTTCTCTAATCTCACTACATGAGGGGGGGAAAAAAGTAATCTCTTTAATCATTGTGATGGTTGTGGCACAGTATGATTATAAGGCAGGATATGGATGTCACAGATATTGTAGGAGACCTGCATATATCTCATGAACAGGATGACACCAATAAAATTTATAAGCATGAAAATGCTGTCTTTGAAAGCCTTACACTCACCTTCCAATAATTCAGTGAAACTCCAGGCTGTATGAGTAGCAGTGATTATGGAGTAAAGGCTTGTACCACTGGAGCAGATGAAGACAGAAGCTGTACAGACACTGAAAGTGCTTGGACAATCTCTTGAGAGATCCAGTTTGCAATTCACTTGGTTTACAAGAAACTGGAAACAGCCCACAGCAGTGATTTACAAGATTTTTAGAAGATTGATAAAGCTACAGTACACTGAGCTGTTGAACACCAGCCACCAGCAGCAATTTCTGTCCCAGACAGAGGATTACAAGCAGGTTTTAATGAGTTGTTTAAACATTTCAGTATTATATTTTTATGCACATAATTAAATGAGAAAATAAAAGGAAAATATGAAATTATCTTAAAAAGAAAAAAACAATAAGAAAGGCAAAGTGAATTATAGAGAAAGAAATCATATAGAAAAAAATAATGGCTAGAACAAAGTGATTTCCATACAGCAGATAAACTATCTAGTGCATTTCATCTCTTTGTACTTGCAGACTATCTGTGAGTAGATCGTGACTTCTTCAGAGCTAATAACACTTAGAGCTCCTTTAATGAATTACTGATAACTTTCTAAGCTTCATAACTTGATGTCTTTTTTCTTCTTCTTCTTCTTTTCTTCTGTGCATGGAAAGTATTTGCTCTTTCTCTTGCAGCCCAAGAGAGCCTGAAAACCCATTGCGACACAGTTTCCTGCGGATTGCATGCTGTAAGCATTTACTGTAATATCCACGAGCAGGAAGTTGCTGAAGCCTGGTCTAATGCTTCTGTGTCTGAGAGCAGTCTGGCTTTGGTACTCAAGAAAGTACCAAAAAGCTGCATCTGAGGTTTTTCTTATATCCAGGTTGTTCCTAATGGCTGTCTCCTGTGCCATGGCCCTGATGACTGATGAAGTGTCGGTTCATCCTCAAAGCACCTTCATTTGGCAATTTCCAGTGAGACCAATCACCTCCTTCCACAGACTCTATAGAAAATTAAAAGCTTGGAAAATTCTGCCATGTGTGAGATATGCTTAAGGGAGGTCAAAAAGGTTCAGAAATTTTGGAGAGCAAGGGAACATAGATGAATTGTGTGACTGCCTAGCCTTTCTTTCCACAGGAAAATATAATCAAAAAGAAATTATCAAATTATCATTATCATTAACCACTTGCAAAGGAATACTTAAAAAGAGGTGGCTGAAACACAGGCATTGTATGAAAATGTTCTCCTATGTCTAGTATGATAATCAAATAAAGCTTCTCATAACTTCAGTGGAAGTGAGTTGGCAAGGCAGGCTGAATGAATCCCTTGGTAGAGCCCAAGATGCAATTACAGCATGCAGTAAAACTGGTAGAGATGAAAACCAAATATTTTTCTCACCCCAATATTAACTTAAATACAAAAACCTGTGGTGTCTTTCTATTCTCTAGGTATGTTAATTAAAGAAACTTCCGCAAAACATAAAAAAAAACCATTTTTGTTTTTCCAGCAGATGCACTACAATATTTTAGAACTGGTATTTGGTGTCTTTATACAAAGCCATGTGGATTCCTTCTCAGTGTTTTATCTCTCTTACCTAAGAAGACAATGCTCTAGTTCTCACTATCATAACAATCTTGAGCTGTCTTTTTGCCTAATTGGCCACTGATCTTATAATCATTCTCACTGCCAATCGTGCTCTGCTCCATTGATTTCAACACAATTTTGCTCATAGCCTCAGCTGCAGGATTAGAGTTTATAGGACTCTCATATGTAGACAGTTGAAAAACACCAATTATTTTTCATAGGAATTTTTTCTTCTTAAAAAATGCCAGTGAAAACAGCCTTCATTGTTACCAATGAAAAATGAAACTGAAAACAGAAAAGACTGACCAAAGCAATAAAGAAGTGCATTTTTCCCTATCTTGTTTTGCTGTAAAATTTGTTACCAAAAAATAGGAAACAGGAATGATGCCCTTCTGATGAAAGCCCACTTCACACAAACTTCTTTTGAGTGAAAAGTTACCACTTAACTTTTCTAAATGAGGCCACAGGACAGCTGTAGGGCACAAAGGGTCTGGACCATAGTTACATTCAGCAGTGCAAACAGTAATCCCTTTAGATCTGCACTTACTAAACCACACTGAAGTGCTACAACTATGGAAAGCCCTTGAGGAAAGCAATAGTTCCTAAAATACCTCTCTCGTGAGATGAGAGTCTTTTTTTGGCAGCCTCTCATTAAGACCTGCCCAGGCTCCTTCTTGCTTGGTTTGCAGGTTTAGGAGAGATCATAGTCAATACTTGCTGCAATTTGATTGGAAGACTATCAGGCTCAAAGTAATTCTTTCAGTGACACTCTCAAACCTTTGAGATCAAAGGTGCTGACTGAAGTTGGTTTTCACATCGAGATTACAACATTATTTGATTTCATAGTGGTGTAGTCCCCAGAGAAGACATGAGTTGATTATGCAGTAATTCCAGGAGTGCCTCAAATCTCTCAGGGAGAGATGAATTCCATAAAACCAATTTTAAAGAAAGGACAATTGACCCTAGTGGCATTTTTTGTTGGTGGTGTGCTCTTTTTTTTTTTTTTAGGAAAAATGCAAGTCTTATTAAGATGCTGTGCAAATAATTGAGTCTGACAGCCCATGGCTTCAACAAGCTCCCTGCAGGGGGTGGGGGGAAGCCTATAAGCCAGCTGAGAGCTAGATTGTGGATCACAGACTTTGCACTCCCGTTTGAAAGGTATGCTACAAAAACGAGGCTCCAGGGAACACCCTACAGCATTTTGCTGCGAGTCAACAGACAAGTTCAGGCCACTGCGTATGGTGTGGGGTGTAGGTGCAAATTTATGAATGGAGACAACAAAAAATGGGACTCGGAGTTGTTTGATAACTCGATCACGGCTTAGAAAGCCATGTATCAACAGTGTTAGGTCAAGTTAAAGACTAGCAAAAGATACAGCCTAGCAAAGAAGACTTCCATGCCAAGAACTGCTGTATGGCAGAAATCACCGATACATGCTTCATACTATAAAATTTTCCTTACCAGAGGAATGGAAATAATATTTCCCCAACTTATTGTTGTGGCGGCACGTGGGCACAACTTTTTCTGTAGAAAAAGGTGGGTTAGGCAGACAGAACATCTAGCCCAAAACTAGACTTTTTTTATGAGTCTATAGATCTCCTCTTGGGCAGGCAGTCATGGAACAATACCCCCCATTAGCAGAGGCATTGCTATTTGTAAGTGTTTATTCTATATTATATTTCTAAATTGTGTTTAAGAAATCATTGTTAAAAAGCAAATATGTAATACATTTCTACATTATTTTGAAATTGCTTTGATCATATATTTTTTACAGAACATGAAGACAGATGGCCTGGGGAGTAAAATGGCACAAGCAAATTTTTGAAGTTAAAAAAGGCACAGTAGAGTTGTCAAAGGAAGAAGGAAAGTGACAAATGCATTGGTCATTGTCATTCAAGGGTTAAGTGTCATGTGACTATTTACTATTATTGATGTTTAAAAAAAAAAAGAACAAATGTTAAATCTGCCTGAGATGTTGGCTCCAAAATTAAGCCATAAGCAGACACTGTGCATGGCAGAATCCCAGGTCAATTGGGATGTGATGACCAACTTTCCTGTTCCAGCTCATAAACTGGAAAGAGATCTGTTTTCTCAAAAGATAGTCTGAGGTCACCAAAATGCCTCTTTTCCCAAGCAACATATCATATGAGAGACCTAACACCTGAATATTAGAAAATAAACTAACTGAATGTTCCTCAGCACATCCATATATCCAGCATCTCAGGCTTTTGTAGAACTAATTAGGAAATGCAAATGTTTGTGAATCACACAAATTACACATTATACAATCTTTAATTTCCTTTTGAGGAACAGATACTTTGAAGGAAAGGAAGTAATGCTTCTGAAGGAGTATAAAAAACATCAGGTGCTTTTACACTTAAGTGTGCTGGTTCCAGAATCAAAACCTATCAACTCTAGTTTTCAAGAAACAAGATCACTTTGAGAACCTGGTCAGAGAGCTATTAAAACCAAAGAGACTTTTAGAAGCACAGTGACTGAGGTGTTATCACTCACAGGTACATGTGGCCAATATTTAGCTGGATTCTGACATCTTCACTGTACTATTCAATTCTGCAGAATAAAATGTGCACATAAGGAAAAGATCTCCTTTTTTTTTTTTTTTAGAGGCAAAATCTGAAACAGGTTTGAACAGTTGCCAAGATATGTTTCCAACGGGCCAGTCCGTAACTGAGACCCAAGGCAGCAGAAGACAGTAGACAGTTTCTCTGGAAAACAAGACAGTAATCAAGCAGGAGAAGAAATAGAAACTAATTTCTTCCATTGTATTGCTGAGAAGTCTGTCTTTTGCACATAGCCTTGGAAAACTTAACAACTCCTTAATGACAGAGGGAATTGTTTGTGAGCAGAAACACTCGAATATTACAGAAGGAACTGTTGGGAAAGGCAGATGAAAACCTAGAGAAATGTCTCCAAATAGCAACAGCTGGTGAAATGTTAGGAAATATTAGGGAAAGACAAGACAGCAGCAATCACTCCTGTGGGGCACTGTGATAAGGTGTGCTGGCTGTGAAAAGCAGCATAAGTGACCATCCAAGGTGAAGCTGTCAGGACAAAGTTGCCAGGTAGTAAAGACAGAAGAAGCAGTGGGCATCTGATGGAAGGATTAACAACCCAAATCTTCAAGGCTGACATTGAGCCAGGACACTATTTTAGGAGGCAACCATTGTTCTTGTAATACTCTGTGCTCCTTAGTAGGGTGGAAGAATCTCCCTAAAACCTCTAGGGGAAAAGCATGAGTACACCTCCTCCCCTCCCCGCCCCCCCTCCCCCAACCTTTGAGGCATATGATATCCAACAGGTTTTAAAACTAGCAATTGTGGTCATGTACTTAAATTGAATAATCCTACAGATATGTGAAGTCAGCACTGAAGACACTGCCCTCACCATGTCCTGAAAGGTTTGGTGGCCAACAGACAGTTTGGCTAAAGCAGCCCTGGACAAACAAAACTTTGGAGAAAGCACTAAGTAATGAGTCTGGGAGCTTGGAGCTAAAACAAGTTGCATTTATAGCAGTCTCACAAATTGCTCTTTTCATAACCAAAAGGGATTTTTTTGGTCTATGTATTTGTTTTTAAAAACAATGGAGCCCTCTCCCGTTACCCAGCATGTGGCATATGAAACAGACATTAAATAGAGTATTTAAAAATAACCATTTTGAACAATACAGGTATTTTATTATGCCAAAACTAGCATTTTGGAAATGTATTGATTTTAACATAGCAATGGGGAGTACCAAAGCACTCATGATGAGTCTTTGGAAGCAACTTGACCAAAAAGAGAAAGGTTTCTAGAGGTCATTTTACCTCTGCCCTAAACAGCCCACCACTAGTTATAGAAGCAACTTGCAGTCTCCACATCAGTTGCCTGTTTTCTCTCTAGACACCAAGACCTGCCTTCATCCTCAAACTAATTCAGGACTGTGGACAAATTATTTTCTCGGTTACTTTTTTTGCAGTGCTGTGGAAATCTGTTAGGGTGAACACCTCTTTTAGAAAAAAGGATGAAATTTGACCTTGTCTGTCTTACTAAATTGTGCTTTGGTATCCCAGTCTTTTTCTGTGACTCCTCTTCTTAACCTTGTTTCTCCCTGGCTACCCATTGCCATGTGGTTTTCCCTTGGAGATGGTATTGTGGAATCAAAACACTACTTCAGAAATTTCTGCAGCCAGGTTTCGAGAAAGGTTTTTTTGGGGACATATACAGTGGAATAAAAACCACATATTACTGATGAGGACTTTTTTTTACCTGGTGGCACCAGGAGATGTTTGTAGAGAATGACAGTGTCTGAATACTTATCTTTTACTGCAGGTATGGCCTTGAAAAGTCTTGATTTTGTGTCAGCTTTGATTAAGCATGGCTTGTCTCTCTTACATGAGACTTTGTGACAGGTTTTCTGTCTTCCCAGCATGCTTGTTGTAGGTGTTCTCAAAAACTAGTGTCTCTAATCGTCCCTTCCTTTATTCTTACCAATGACATGAATGAAAACATCCCTTTTTTATTTTGCAAGACGCTATGGAAAACACTCATATTCTGCTTAATGGTTACAGAGGGAAAGATCAGATAGTGTCCTAGAGGGAACAAATCTCAGACCTTTGCTTCTAACATGTTTTTTTTGTTATGTTCCCATATAACTCTTTTCTCCTGTCCAGGAAAGAGCAATGCTTAGGACAAGATCTCCCATCATCTTTTCTTTAACAGTGCCCCCTGAGTTAAACTCATCAAAGCAATTTCCCAGAAAAGTGCTAACAAAACAAAATTATGACCTACATGTGGGATCATGATAGCAACAGTCACAATCAGATACTGTAAATGAATGTTTTCTTATTTGCTCTCCCCTTCAATAAAAGCTTTAGGAGATATCATGAGTAGAAAAAACAACAAAAGTTTAGCCAGGTTAAGTTAAGTTTAGTTTAGTTTGGTTTAATTTAGCATCAAAAAGGCTGTATAACTCTGATGAGCCTCTGTGGTCATCTCAGCAAGATGTTGAAACCCTAGGGGGCATTTTTCCTGAAAGCTTGGGGGAAGGAAACAGTGATATTGTGTCTTCAGTAATGCCCTGCTGAACGGCAGCTTTTCCCAACTCCATGGCACCAGAACATGGTGATAACCTTCAGTATTGAACACTTGTGCCCCTCTTGGCATACTGGACCCCATGCTTTTGCTCTGGCTTGCCCAGATATCCTGAAGAATGCTTGCATGGGTGACCTCTTGAATGCCTACAGATGTCTTCAGATGGCACCATGTTTCTCCCCATTTTTAGCAGATACTTCCCCTGCTTTGCAGACAGTTATTGGAAAGATGGTAAGCAGCCCACTCTCCAAGTGTTCAAATACCTAGCAGGATTAGTCCCCAGTGGTGTCATAGAGATGCTAGTTGAGCAAGGGTATAAGACCAAGAAGCCTTGCCCTTTCCTCCTGCATTTCAACTTGAAGTTTTGCACAGCTTAAAGGGCAGGCATCAGCCCCCCACTCGGCAGCGATCTGCATTGCTTTACTGACTGCATTGGAACTCAGGTACAGATCGAGGGTCTATCCTTTGTTTTTCTGGTACTGTATCGACTGATTCAGAATGTTGACTTTAATAGCTGAAGAATGGATTTATACATATCTGTCTGCCCACTACAGATCAAAAAACCAAACCGTAAAAACACAGCCTGCTCTTGTTTAAGTCAATGCACAGAAAACCTTGCATCAAATACATTAAGGAAGAAGTTAGGCAGACAAAAAAAAATCTTGTTCAGATGAAAGTTGGGTCTAGCAGTCTGATTTTAACTCAAAGAATGCATTTAAACTGAAAAATCACTTTTTCCTGTGAGCTTCCACCTCAATATTTCCTGCTTTAAAAAAAAAAAAAGAATGCAATTAATGAGCATTGCAATATGGGAAATTCAGATTTTCATGCTTTTCTTTGCAAGAAATACATACATATGACAAAACACAGATATAAGCACAAGTTAAATCTTGGAGAAGTGATACCATGTGATACCAAGTGATACCATACTGTTCCTGATAANACACAGATATAAGCACAAGTTAAACCTTGGAGAAGTGATACCAACTTGCTTCCTGTTCCTGATAGCTGAGATGTAGGAAGGAATTTCTTCCTTACACAGATGGCATTTTTCAGGAGCTTTACACATGGACACAAGTTGCTTACTGGGCATGGATTACCAGCATTTTGCATCACTTCTTAGTGGTTATGGACTGATGACTTTCAGGACATGATGTAAAATGCCATTGCTCTTTCCTCAGGCTACCAGAGAACAGGAAGGATAGACTGATGACTGTTGTTGGATGTTGTTTAGACATCTCCTGTTTATCTTTCTGGTTATTTTTTTTCCTTGTTATGAAGATAGCAGCAAAATCGTTGGTTTAAATGTCTGTCTGGAGCAGCTAGAGGCAAGGGCTTTCCCCAGCATTATGTCAGTTCAAGCAAAGAAATAACAAATATCCAGTTTTGGCTGAGGACTATGATGCACAATGCAAAAATAAAACCCACACCATATGCCAATCATTCAATCTGATCATTCAACCCAGACTTTCAGTTTTACCTACAGACATCTTTGTTTGTCTATTTAAGTCACCATTCCAGAAATTAAATGGGTGAGAGGGCTGATAATTGACTTTGTCTCTCTGCCTCTATCAGCTGCTTAGAGTGGCCCAGTGGCCAAATTGCTTGTAAACTCATGTAGTTGTGAGAGCTGTCCCAGTAGGTTGCAAGACTTTAATTTAATCTCAGTTCCAGACAGATAACTAATAGAAAGTGATCAGCCAGTTAAAGATGTTTAAGCATGTGGAATACCACGAAGTTATTTACAGCTATGTGGAACTAAGCTTTCTGCCCAGGCATTTAACTCTCCAAACATGTTCACTGTCCAAATCACCTGACTGCAGCAGATGGGTAAAACTGCCTCAGTAGGGCTGTGCTCATCAATGACTCTCAAAAGCAACCTAGTCAAAACTGCTTTTGATCATTTTGGTTAGGGTCAGGTTACTTAACTCTACTTGCTACATTGTCTAGTTTTAGAATTATTAGAGGCAGAACATACATGTGGTGGCACTTACTCCATAATTAAAACTATTTGTCTATAACCCTCAAAACAGCTCCAGAGGTGCAAGCAACAATGTACAGGTAGCAACAAACACACATGCAAACACATTATATGGAACTGCTCTGCAAGTCATCCATAGCAATCTGCCTCTTCCCACTGCCCCCATTTTTGTAGATATTTGATGCTGATCATTACCTTGAGACTTTGTTTCTGAGACAAAAACGCCTTTCCTCAAATGTTGCTGTTCTAGACATGATCAAACATGAAACCATACAGATACGTATATATATACAGTTCCTTAAAATATTACCCCTCCATCCCCAAACAGTAGATAGATTTCTTTTGTTCAGAGAGGCAATACTGACATCTCATTGTATGACACAGCACAAGCCCTACACCAAATCTGCACTGCTGCTGCAAAGTGACGGACACCATTTAAAATAATTCTTCTGTTTTCTTACATACTGTCAGCTGGCCATTCAGCAGCACAGAGGTTTGCACCAGGCTCAGAGGTTTTAGCCCTCCCCAGTATAATTGTGGTAGATCAGATGTAGTGACTTGGCAGCCTCTTCTGCTTTCTCCTCCAAATCAATTCCTCAGAAAACACACTCCTGACTCAATGTGAACACCAAACCACATCCTGTGGCTATTTGACCTGGTAATTAGCAAGCACCTCTGTGAGGAATGACTGAAATACTTGTTTTCAAGAACAAGGGATAAACCTCCACGCTGGTTAGTGAATAAAGAGGAAGTTGACAGATAAGATGCTTTTAGAAAAAGAGACCTGAGCTAGAAACAAGCTTGAGATTTGTACAAAAAGTGATATAGGAAAAGAGAGGTAATCTACAGAGAGAATTTGTTTTATTTTTAGTATTTTAAGTTCCTTCCATACATGAAGAAAGATGGGGACTTCTTCTGAAGGGGGAAAAGGTTACAGCCAGGAACAATTAATGATGGACACAAATATCTAAGAAATTACTGATGTAAATGTATAAAGGCCAATTTGAAAGGAAAAAAAAAAATATTTGTCTGTGTGAGATCCTTATGGAGTTTAAAATACAAGATTGGAGAAAATATTTCATTGCCACCCAGGGAGTCTTATCTTCATCTTCAAGTTCCCTCCTTCCCCATCCACAATTCTCACAAAGTACATGCCTGCATTTACATTTTTTTTAAAAATGTGCGGCTCAGCCTCTTCCAAGTCCCACAGACAAATTCCAAGAATTGTACAGCAGCTGAATGCAGTGCTTCTATTAAACTCTGCACTGTGGGTTCCTCATCCCCCATGGGGAGTTTGATATATGGTTTCAATTCCAAAACAGCATCCCTTTAGGGATATCTTCTGCCTTTATTTATGCAGCCCAAGAGGTGACACATCTATCGAAAGCAGCTTTAATAGAAAAAAAAGAGAAAGAATATTTTCAATTCAAAACTAAGCAATTAATTGGACACTTTTGAGAACAGGTATATTACACCCTCATCATAGATATTGGGAGCTGCTAGGCTTTAAATCTGATAAATAGGGTGTCCTTGTGTTCTTTAACCATCCTCCAGGGAAAGTAGTTTGTAAAATAGCAAAATTGCTCAGGCACAAATATTTATCACAGATCCAATAAGATTTTATGTGCCTTGTAACTACAATATTACATGTTTTATGCTCCTTCAATCTCTGCTTTAGAGTACATCCAGTTTCTTCAGTACAGATAATTTCACAACCAATGGAGATCTGTAAACAATATTTTGTTACAGCCCCATGAATACTAGGTGCCATTATTTCCCCTGTAGTTTCAGGGAAGCTTTATTCTTCCTGTACACACATTTTCATGTTCTAAAAATGCCTGATACAGAAGGCATAATTATTTTTATTTTATGGGATTTGTCAGCTTTACACGGTTTTCAGTCCATTAGAGGTTAGCCACCATTACAATTTTAAGTACCTGGCTAGTTCATGTCATTCAGTAGGTGGTGCTTCGTAGAACAGAACATCTTGTCCTTTAAAAATATAGCACAGTGTGACAAAACCAAGGCATGCAGAAGGCTACACTCCATCCTGCCCCTGATATAAAGGTAGTTAATGGAGGTATTACATATTTCAGCTTTAGGTGTAAGACTGCCCAGGAGCCAGGTTGCTCCATACAAATCAGTGCAAATCACTCATTACTGTCTAGGAAGCATAGCCTGACTGCTAATATAGTTGTTGGAGTTAAGATTCACAGATCTTGGGTCCAGTCTTTGCTGGGGCACAGAGGTTATACATTCACCATGATGAAGCTGAATCCCCACAGAAAGGAGAATCGACTCCATAAAGCTACTGAGGGTTCGCACGGCATTTCTGCCCTCAGTGCAGGCTTCAGGTGTCTGAAGAGAGCAGCGTAGCAACCACTACTGGACCACTCCTTTCTTTCTGCTATGTTAGCATGAGGAAGGAGCTGGAGACTGGAACTAATTAGATTGCAAAATGCAACCAGTGCAGTCAGGGCAGCTGCAAGTAAGAGAACGAAGCAATTGCTGAAGCAGCCCTGCTGCTGTCTGTCCAGCACAGGCTAACGTGGGCATCTTCACCACCCCACTAAGGAAACTGCTGCAACCCTTCCTGCACAGTGGGTTTGTGTTGCTGCATGAGAACAGACTGATGCTTGACACTGCCAAATTGTCATCTTCTTCCCTGCTTTTTTCCTTAGAGTTTTATACCTTTGTCAAGGCTGTATTTCTCCTTTTGAGTCCTTGGACCTGCTGAATATCTCTTTCTCTCATCTTGCATGCCATTTAGCTCATGGACTTTACCACATCTTAATGGCAATTAGTAAAATTGGGCAAGGTCACATAGCTGCACTGCTTCACATGGAGCCTTGGAGCAGCCAGCTGAAACCTGGACTGAGGGTTGGATAGGTACACTGCTTGTTTTATCCGTGTAAACTCAGTCAACATCATCTGTGTTTTGGTGATAGCTGTATTAGCTTCCAGCTCCTCTTCCCTTCCCCTCTCCCATGGCTCCTGTGCTGCTTTGGCAGACAATTGTATAGAGCTCCCCCCCACTTCTGCTAGGAACAAAGGTATTTTCAGTTCAAACGACCTTTGTTTTATAACAAGGAAATAGCAAGTAGCATTTGCTTAGGTGAAGGTATCTTAACTGCCTCTGACAGGCTGTGCTGAGCAGATCATAAATAGGCCTGCCACAGCCTGTAGGCAAAGGCACTGTTTCTATCTGACAAAGAGTCAGGACACAAACCAAGCCAAGGCTGAGGCAGGCAATGTATTACCCTGCTGTTGGTGGAAGCAAAGCACTACAGGGCTTTGACAGATGTACAAAACTTGCTACAGAGCTGAAAAGCATCCCTGCTCTGGTAGTGCACACAGCAGCCTCAGGGTCCTACTCCCAGCCCCATAGCAAGAGATATTTTTCCTTAATGTGTTTTTGACTTTTATGAGAAGCAAGTATGGTTTTGAACAGTGGTCAGCACAGCTGGATAGCAGGGTGCCCAGACATGGCAATCTGCAACTTATTTAAACATCTTATGGAGACATTCTATATTATTATTTAAAAAGGTGGCATATTCAGGGTATTTATAAAATAATTTAGAGACACTAATTCCCTTGTGTAGCATCTATTATAATAAATAAGTGGCGCAATTATCAGACTAATTGTCCAAAAAGCTAAATCAGTAATTTTAATGAATGCTTCTGCTACTGTTTAAGACACCATGCTCTGTATGGAAGTCCAGCAGCACCTCAGCTCCTTGGCAGAGGAGATGCCACAGCTCCCTTTTTTTGGTCTTTTCCCCTAGGCCTACCTTCTCAGCACACCTTTCCCCTTTCCACCTTTCACCATGTCTGTTCTACCTCCAAGCCCATGCTTCAAAAGCATTTACCTGGCATCAATAACTCAGCAGCAGCACTGTCTGCAGCAAGGGCATTTATTTTTGTGATCTTCTGCCTCCCACATGCCCTAGTATGTTCTCCATGGCTCTGTCTTTCTCGGCAGAGGGAAGAGGCAGCCATTTCAAGCCAAGGAAAACTCATGGTAACAACATGGCAAAAACAACATGGTCACTCATGGTAAAAACAATGGTCCTGCAATCTGAGATGGATAGAAAGAAAAAGCAAGATTCCTTACCCTATTTTTATGACCATAATCATTAGGCAGTGCAGTTGTTATTTTGGTGTATGTTATTGGAAGAACATGTATTGAATGACTCAGGGGATAATGATTTTTTTTTATTTTAGAGTGATTCAACATTAAGACAAACAAAGCACTTTCATCTTCCATGGAACTTGAATACTGTCTTGAATACTGTGTGCCCAACAAGGCCATATTAACTTGTAAGGGAGGCAGGAGATGTTAAGTCTTTCAAATTTACAAGAAGTTGGACAACAAAATGGGAAGGGAGAGAGGGACAGAGGGAGAGAACAAAATGTAGAAGTGTCCTGCTGAAAGGCTTGGCAACCTACCATAGCTACAGGTAAACAGAGGAGATAAGGAAGAGGAACAGGCTTTAAACTGGAGGGACCACATAGCTGCAGATATCCTGAATTTTTCATCAGATGCTGTCACTTGGTAAAGACGATTGATGCTCCTAAGATTCTTGCACAAATGTTGTTTAAGGAGAGAGTGAGAGAGAGAGTTTAGAGAGATTAGATTGGATAACCTGGAGAGGTGCTTTCCACTCTGCATTTCTGTGGTTTAAGAGCTGGATCACAAAGGACCAAAGGCCTTTAGTCATATGCAGGTATGTGAGTGAAGGTTGAGGACAGAAGCAGCCCAGGAGGGAGAACAAAGGACAAATAGGTGGGTAGTTTTTCCAAGCAAAGAAATAAAAACAGAGTAGCCCTGGAAACTTTTTGCAAGGTTTCTCCTGTTTTCAGGCATGTCTAGAGGCGACCTTTTATGCTATCTATATAAAGATAGCAAAATAATCTTGAATTGTCTGCAGATGAGCAATTGTGGAGGTAATCAGCTTCCTGTCTGATGTCAGCTGGCAAAAATTGCTCACCTTCCCCCTCCCTACTAAAATTAGTCATGAAGCTCCTAGTGACTTGGGTGAAAAGTAGTCCCTGTCTTTAAACACTTGAAAGCTTCCATCCTTCAATGGGCTGGTAAACTTAAGAAGGTATGTGTGGGCCTCCTTAAGGGGATCAAAAAATGATAGAGTGGAACATTTTGAGTTTAAAAACTGCATTTTAAAAGCAAATATAATTAAAATAAAGATTATTTCTTCCCTGTAGGTAAAAAAAAGTCTTAGAACTCTCTCTGTTTTCTTCTTGTCTTCAAAGCAGAAGAATCCACACACACACAGAATGACCACTTTATGGTAATATTGCCACTGGATCCATAGGATAAATTCATGTGAAAATAGCAGTCTTCTGTTGGATAGGTTCTGTGGGAAATTCTGGTATTTTCCAAACCCTTTATTTAGACAGGAAGAAAACACCAAAAGACTCTGCCCCAGTAGCCTCCATCTATGCCATCTAATCCATCCGTGCCACCTACACATGACCCTACAGTTGACAGGTCAGAGATGTGTTAACTTGAAGATGCTTCTAGTGCAACCTCAGTGTTACTACTTGAGAAAGCAAATGGGTTTGGAAAAGCAGGTGAGATTATTGATCCATCAAGTTCAATTCACTGCAAATCTGAGGAGCTGAACCTTGATAGCTCCTGTGTATATGATGCCATCTTCAGACCTGCCAGCTGGCTTAGACTAGACGCAGCCTATACACAGTGACTGGCAGGCTAGTAAATGAAGATCATATTACAGCAGTGTTTGTGAAGGGAAGGAGATATGCAGTGCTGATTTCCGTTTCTCTTAATCTCTGATGTTTCAAGAACACGCACATTCATATAGCCAAGCCCTCTAGTGTGTCGTTGGGCAGAAAACCAAGACTGAGAGGTTTTGCAAAGCCTGTTTTCATCATTACGTTCCTTCTTCAACGCAGACCTGAAAATGGCCAAGTTGAAACTGAAAACTTCAGAGGAATTGCCATGTCAAAAGAGTCAAGTCTTTGTATTAAAACAAAACCTCATCATGACTATTAACAGTAAATGCTTTATTCATATAGGCCTCCTCAAAGAAGAAAATCTCAAAAACATATAAACACAAAACTTTAATCCCATGTTTAAAATAATTTGTTTCTGTTACTCAGAGAGAAAGTACATATTTATACATTTTCTATTAAAAAAAAAGCATGCTAAGATACAGTGTAAGGCTTTAGGTAACACATTGACTGTTATGTCACTGTTGGTGTCTCTATCTAGGTATAGAAATCTTCACTCTAAATATCTTTGCTATCTCAACTAAGGTTTGTTAACATTTCCTGGTACAATACCTTAGAATTTATTCTCATTTACAGGATTGGGTTCTGTTTGTATTTTTGAAAAAAATGCATTTTTGATGAGATAAAGGGTTTCAGTAATGTCTCAGAGCATCAGAGGCACGGAACTAACAGCAAAGATCCCTGCTCGCCCCGCTTGTATTTTTAGCAGGTTAGATTTGGTCTGACAGCACATAATGCTGTTTTTCCCAGCTCCTTGACTGACTGCTTGACCTGGTTTCTAACCCAAGTAACCTTTCTGTGTCTCTCTAAAGCTGAACAGCAAGGACAGTATAGCCTGTGCCATCTATGCACACCTTGTGATCAATTTTATTGGGCATATACATTGTAATCTGATGTCTAAATAAATATTTAGTGCAGAGATTTAACTAAAAACTGTTCATATTTTTCAATATAGACCAATCTCAAGATGACTTATGTAAAGATATTATGAATACCACATTCTTAAGTTTTGTGCCATAAACTATCATCAGTCACTTTTACTATGGTCTTGTGATACTGGTGGATTGCTTTGGTGATTCATCAAGCAGCATTTAGCTGCATTTTTCAGCATTTTGCATTGAAATTTCTATCATCTTTGTTCTTCAGAGGCAGAGACTTAGATCCTTGAACAAGCTCAGCCTGTACATAAGTTCGTAAGCAACCTCCTTTCTCTACATGGTGGGAACTCCATCAGTTTCCCCACACTTTAGGGTTATTTTAGGATGGTTTTATATTTTTTTTTTCCTTTCTTTTTGCCTCATCCCATTTTACTGGAATTCAAAATACTGTGGGGAAGGCTGGGGATTGAAGCTGAAGCCAGAACAAACCGAAAGGACAAATAACAGTGAGCTGGGATAGATGAGAGGACTAACTGGCAAGGCAGGTGATTGCTGTAACTTTCATAAGCAAGGCTAATAAAAGCAGCATCAAAACTGTTAAGCTGCATATTATTCATTTTCATACGCTGCTAGTAGTTACACTGAGCCTTTCTCATCATCTTCTATATTTTTAATACCTTCTGGTAATGTGGTAACTCCCGATCACTCCCCCAACCTTTGCAGACCAGAAAAAACAATATCCATATTATGAAACCATTACACAGTTTTAAAAATAAGGTGCTTACAAATAAACAAACAAAGAGAGATATTAAGATGTTCCTAACATTTTCTCCAAGGAAAGCAGAATTCTTTTAACAGGAGAGAAATTTCTACTTCACAAACTCCCTGAGCCTGCAAGAACTTCACTGCAACACTGGATATTGTAAGCTCAGATGTCTCAGCCTAAACAAATATATGACAATATTGAGTAGACCTGTCAAAGAATCATAGCTCTCAGGGAAAAATCCAGTGTCTCAGATAATAAATCACAGGAAAAAATATTAAAAATAAATAAGGACAATATTACACCTTTACTTTTCCACTTCCTTGCTATCCCAAGAAAACCAGGAGAAAGCTATTCCTTATGCACTTTCAAAAACTAATTTGAGGCAACAATGGCACCCACAGTTTTTAATCAACAATGTAATCCATGGAGCATTGCAAAGGTGGATGCTGTAGACCACAAGTTTTTGCTGAGATAATTCTCTGCTACTCTACTTGATTTTTATCCTGTGTATACCTATTGATTTCAGCATAAAACTGGAATACAGCAAGGATGATTCAGACCCACTGCTTTAGTTTTGGAGGAGATGGCATGGAGGCAACTAGGAACAGCAGAAATTCATTTATTTAAACTCCTTCTGTCCTTGGAGAAAAATATTGACTAAAAAAATAAGACTCCTTCTGAAGAGCTCTGATCATCAGCAAAGCTTAATGGCTGAAAAAACATACCTTTGGTAAGTAGATTAAGTGCAGTCTTTAGAAGAAAGAGTCCACCTCCTCTCAGACATGATGGCACGGCACAAACACAGCAAGATGACAGCAGGAACCTGACATTTTAAGTGTCGAAATTGGGGTGATTTTGAAGCTGAAGTTGGCATTAAGAGGCTCTGCAGCATCAGCATTTTAGGATTTCTAAGAAGTTACTGAAAGGGGATTTGATAACACGTGTTTCACTTCACTGTTGCCCTTCATTACATTGCTTTAATTCAAGACTGCCACTAGTCACTTTCAGAAGTACCAAGAGGAAGATATTTTCTATTTTTTGCATAGAAAATAATTCTTCCTCGAGAATAGCTCAGAGAGACCATTTTCTACCCCTGCCCCTCTCTAGTGCTGCGTGTACACTACTTCACAGGGTAGCAACTTCTCTTAATTCCTGCCATCTCTTGAACCTAAGGAACTAATGATCTCTCTAATCTCCTCTTGTGAGATAGTCTTTTGAACAGAATTAAGCCAGAGTAACTAAAGGTCTTATATTTCTCAGAGGGTTTTGCCCTATTTGGAATGAGCTATTTCAGACTGCCCGAAAGAGACATAAACCCCACAAACACAGGCATCAAACTGCATGAAAACATAGACAGCAAGAAACTGCTTTGAAGCTCCAGCAGCTTGACAGCAGAAAAAAAAAAATTTGAAGTGACATCCCTGTTCCCTGGTATGGCCTGCAGAGGAGAGGCATTGAAGAGCTCTTGGCATTAGCACCACCTGGGTCTTACTGAGATGAGGAGTTTTATCCTGATTTGGGAAAAGAAGAATTAGAATAGAGCTACACTCAGCAGGAGCAGGTGCCTTCCATTTTCAGTTGAAAAGTCAGCCTAGTTTTTCTGATGCAAGATGCCTTCTTCTCTGCACACAAGTATGTGTTTGGCAATATATCACCCTATCAACAGGAGGCAAAAAGGGGAAGAAGAGGAGCTTCAGCAGGAGTCTTCCTGTGGTCCCATAAGAAAGAAGGAGTAGGAGAGAGGCTGAACACTTCTTCCCAAATGACCTAGGACCCCCGGTGCGGTCATGATGGTGGGAGTACAGAATGAAAGGTGGATTAATGAGGAGCTCACAAACCTCTTGCCTCCTCTTATCGTCCTTTATTATGCCTTGCATCCTTCCTATTTCCTCTGGGCTTAAAAAAAGTCCATAAAACCAAACATGAATGGTTGTACTCCTCCTCCCCAACTTTTTTGTTTGTTTGTAAAAAAGAGGCAAAAACCCCCAACACATTTAACCACACTGATAAGATTTAACACCTGGATCACTCTGCAAGCTCATATGAAATGTCTGTCCATCATTTCTCATAAAATAAAATGCACATTTTGTTTAGTTGGGGCAGGAGGTTGCATTAGACCAAGAAATCTTGTGTGTCTCAGAACAACCTTCCTTGTGAAGGCTGCTCAAAATATGCTGATAAAAAAAGACTGGGAGAATCTAATCTCGAGTTCACTTTACTACCCCATAACAGGACATCATGTACAGACAGATCTGCAGAGAAAATCACGCATGCAGGTTTTTAGCCAATGACTGATGTAGTAAAATGATTTCATTTAGTCTGCAAAGAATGAGAATTAATTCAAGTTGCATTAGGCACCGCAGCTGACTTGTGGTATCTTCATAGCCTGCGTTATCTGGATTGTGTGGCTGAGCCCTGACATAGCAAACATGCAATGAGCTCTGCTGGGCAACCACCTACCTCTCCAAGAGCGTGGTGAGATTAAGCAGGATGGTTAGTCCCATGTAGTCACTTGAGAATTCTTCCAAAACTGGTTTATTTTGCTGTGACTATTCCCTATCCAGTTTCTCCACGAGGAAAAGCACTTAAGGAACCAGAGCCGTTATAAAGTTGCAAGAAATGCCGAAGATCCTTCTTAAAAATCATGGATAATTTGTCAAAAGCCTGAACTGGGGAGCTAGCCTCTGTTTCTTGAAGAAGGACAAAACAGCCTTTTGCTCCCACAGTTACCAAAATAACACAATCAAGACCCTACAGCTGAAACGAACCTTTATTTGTCAGTGACTTAAGTGATCAGACACAAACAACTGAAATCCCACTGATAATTGATTGTCTAACAGCAAGCAACAAGTGATGAGAAACTGGTAATAAATGCACACATTTTCATTTCGACTGGTAAACCAGCTCAGCAGAGAAAGACAACTGCCTATGTGACACCTGTGCTCTGGCCACAGCAGAAAACAATGGGGGTGGAGGACGATTGGAAAAGAAATAAATGGCACAGCAGGTCCTCTCCAACACTGTATCTCCTCATCAGATATGCTGGGGTAACTCAGGAGTTTGTCTGACTTTCTGTAGAGGCTTCCTGGCAGACTTCTCTGAGCTGACAGTGTAGTCTACACATAGACTATGCTGAAGTAAATAAATTACAGGGCTAATGATTATTGCCAAGAATGAATATGAACTAATGTCTTATCTACGTGACCTGCTGATTCATTACTAGCTCATACATCAAATGTTTTAGGCCCAAATGTTTGCCAGACAGAGCAAACACTGGACATTGCACACCTGCTCTTTAAAGTATTTGATGCCTTTACACTGTATCTGTGGCTCTGTCCTCTGGTGACTAACCAGCCTGAGACTTCCCCTTCAGAGGTAAACAACCTGAAGGCTTGTTAAAGGTCTTATGGTCCCAAGATGTGGTACAAAACAAGGCTGAATATGTTTCAGCCAGCTATCAACATAACCAACATAAAATAGAGGTTGCTTTAGGGCACCAAAAATTGAAACTTAGTCTTTAATTATCCATCAGCCCCATTCCTTCCCCTCTTTTCCTGTAGCTCTGAAGCAAATGCTAACCAGCTTCATTAATATGAGACTGATAAACATTTACTGCATTTATACCTACCTCCTCTACAAACAAAGGAAGGCAGAGGTTTAAAAGCACTCCTGTCAGATGAGTTGTGGGGTCTGTTGCAACTCATAAGTTTTAAAAGGGACAGTTCTCATCTCAGAAAGTCCCATATTTAACAAAAAAACAGCACAAACAAACAAGCAAACAAAAAACACCACAAAAACAATCCAAAGAAGTCCACTAGTCTGAAGATGCAATTAAGAATGAATGCAGCAACAGAAGAGTATGTAGTTAATGCTCCAAAGTGTGTACTGCCTGGATTTTGACCTTTTAAAACTCTATTAAGCTATGTAAATACAGTACCAAAGAATGTGTACTGTTCACAAGCAGTTTGCAAGCATTGGTTGGAAAAATACCTACACTTCTCCCTTTTGCTGCACTGGCAGTGGTCTGACACCAATGAAGTCTCTTGAATGGTCTGCACAGAGTAGACTCACCATGGAAGTTGTGTTATGGCCTCCTTCCCCTTTATTGTAGTACCTCTTTGGCTTAGTGCTGATATTGTGTCAGCCACAAAACAGTGCAAAACCTCTTCCCAAATAGTTAACTTAGAAACTGAATTAATACATTTGCTATTAAGACTTGTCTTCTTCCCACAGCCAGGAGAGGGACAAAGGAACAAAGGAATGCTTATGTGCATCTCCCATGACAATGCAGCTTTTCCGTGTTTAAATTATCTGCCTTCTGCTCTACTGTATTTTGTTTCTTCACATGAGCATATATCTGATGCATTAGAAACAATGAACAGTTTGGCAATCAAAGGACCAGATGCAGAAGTGGTTTTACAAAGTAGCTGAATTATTTCCTGCAGATAAATCACCTGGGCCATGACCTTTTCCAGCCTCATTCACCCAACTTCTATTGAAAATGCTCACTGTTCCCAAATATTTGCTAGATAATTGATGGCAAGGACATAAGCCAACACTGCTCCCAGACTACAGTCCTTCCCTGGTGTAACCCAACAGTTTCAGAGTGATCAATTTATGCATGTGGATTTTTAAAAGGCGAACAAAAAATTCTTTTTAAGCTTAGCTATACAAAAACACCACCAGGAGGTCAAAGGTCCCAGGCTACATAGATTTATTCATTAACTTTTGCTATTCACTCATCATATGCTACAACTGTTTTTTTTATCTAGATCTTTTTGGTAGTTTCTTAAGTTACAGCATCCTTCCTGGCACAAAAAACAAATAAGTAATCTAAGCACCAAATATAAAAAATTGGATTTCCAGACCAATAGTTCTGTGACAAAATTGGACCCATAGGATTAAAAAATGAAGCTTTAATCAAAGAAAAAAATATAAACCAAAACCAACTCTCTGTGAAAGTCTCTTCACAAGTATATTGACCTCAACACTTTTTTTGGACAAAAAAATTTGAGCAACTTTTTTTTGCTTTAGGCAACATGCTTTGATGAAGTCTGAGGGCATATGAATCATGTTTAGGCAAACCCCTAAATCATATTTAGGCGTACATAGCATGGATGCAAAATTGGGTAAACAAAAGTTCCAAATTGAATATGCTTACACAGCCAAGAATGAACTCATCCTTTTTTAAACTCATACCTGAGAATCCAGGACCAAGAAGTGCAAGAACTGAACTACTTTCTGTGGCCTTACATTCAGATCAGAGCTGTCAGCATATAAATTATGATGCTCAGATGCTTAGATACTAACAGATACTCCAGGAAGGAGTTGGTATTTATCCTGGAACATTTGTCCAGTTCTATATATTAAGTGTGATTTTGGCTGATCTCTTAAGGAGAGCAAACACTGTATGCAGCCTTCGCACTTGTAATAGACCCAAGTGTCCACCAGCAGAACATGCCCGCCACACACCCTCTTTTTTTGCTCTGACAGTTTGGGAAACATTCTCTGGAGGGAACCTCTGCTGAAGCAGTACATATATTTAAGGGAGCGGAAGAAATAAAAGCCAGATACACATAGAAAGCAGAGGCCAAAACAAGGTGGCATCAAAAACTTGCACATAGTACATAGGAATAGCACAACATGCCTGCAGCTAACACAGCTGGGAGGACATGCGAGTGGAAGGAGAGGGAAGCATTCCCAGTTTGGATATGCTCCCAGGAGTTTGAGTCATGATACATGCACCTAGCCAGAAGTGCTCCTGCAAAAGCTAAAGAGGGGGGGAGGTGAATCATTTTAGACATTTTCTCATGTTATTTAAACATCTGAATTTTGTTCAAGTTCTTGTGCCTGAAAGGTAGAAGACACTACAAAAATGTTGCTGCTGTAGCCATGAAGAGTGTGGAGCCCACCCAAAGTGTCCAAATCCAGTTCAGACATGTAGGGAAATTTACACAAGGCTTGCTTTCCAAAGCTGCCAAAATACGATCCAAGGTACACCAGAGAGTCAAAACCTGAGAAATGATTTATATACAACCCTCTCTTACAGCTACACCACTCAATTCTACTAAAGCATTTCCACTAGTATTACATCCCCCCCACTATGGGTTTTGCAGAGTTCTTTGCTTACTACAAGGGCCAATGTAGTCTTAGGCTCATCTTTAACACATTAGCTACCCTAAACTGATGCCCTTTCTCCATGCATCCCATGGTAGAGAGCTACCTACTCTTCCTCACCTTCCCACTCAGAGAGAGATGCAGCACACTCACAGGGTCGCAGACTATGCTGAGTGCAAGGGACCCGCAAGGATCATCGCCTCCAGCTTCTAAGTGAATGGCTTCTATGGGGATCAGACCCATGACCTTGGCATTATTGGCACCATGCTCTAACCAACTGAGCTAATCTGGCTGCCTCACTCCTTTCCTACTGCAGAGCAGATAGTGCATAATTTTCTAGGCATCCCTCTTCCAATTGCATAATCCTGTACAGTCCACACCAGAAGCTGTCCTTGATTTAGGGACTATATTTCTTCATTCTGCTAAAACTACTGCTTCACCTATGATAATTTCCCCCTACACCTCCCTAGTAATCTTTCTGGGCTAGATTCCTCACTGGTGCAAACCAGTGGAGCCACATTGATTTCAGCTGGTTTTGTCAACTGAAGACATATTTCCTCTGGTTACACATTGCTCAGGCTTTCCTCCTTTACACGGGCAAGTTACAAAGCACTGCCTGCAATTACGCATTTCTATCACAATGTGCAGATAGGAAATTAGTCTTCTGAGGCTTTCCCTTAGTATCCCCCCCCCGCTCTCTGCTCAGTCCTTGAGAAGGCCATTTGAGCATGCAATATTAATCATCTACTGTGCAATAATCTTGGAAAAATGTAATATATTCTGGCAAATCACAGGGCCTCCAGAGGAACCTCCTGTCTCCGAACGAACGGCTCTCATCCATTATCAGGCAGTGATGAACGCAGCTCCCCACTTATTTGCCCCATCAGCATGCAAACAGCAACTCAATTCAATTGTGAGAAATGGGAGGAAATGATCTGTATTAATAAATGGTGAAAGCGTGAGATTGCCCGATTTCAGAGAATAAGATCAAAACCACTGAACTCCCTTCGTTGTCTCATGTGATACCTTCCCTTTGCTGTAAATGCAGCACTGGGAGTAATTAAGCCTCTGAAAGAAGTTTCATGGTGAAGTCACATCACCCAAAACAATTAAGACAAACATTTTATGCACATTGTCATCTGCCTTCTCCAGTGTTTAAAGGTCAAGGAAACATTTCATTAGAAAAAAAAGGAAGGGAAAATATAGGTAAACTGCTGTACACTCTCTGGGCATGTCTGAGAACAATGCATGGAAAGAATCAGTGTTCAAGCAAATGAACAAGCAGAATACCATCCATCTGGATGGCAAATGTTGTGCAAATGACTTATTGTACTCTGATAATGCCTGGAAACCTTGGCTGGAGGGTAGCGTCCTCACATGCTATGTGCTATAGGACAGCAGGGAGGCATACTGCCCTGGTCTCAAACTGCCTGTGATCTGATTACTCCAGTGGACACAAAAGAGGGGTCAACAAGACTTCAGTGGTAGTAATCAGATGAGGATTGACAAGAAATGAACCCAGCTAGCCCCTACTGAGAGCATTGAACAAATGTAAACCACTGTTAGTAAAATGAAATAAAGCTCTTTAACTGGGAAAAAAGTCATCAAAAGGAAAAGTTCAATTGCACAAAAAATAGACTTAAAATTCTGCCCACTTCTCTGTTCCTCCCTCTCATCACATTTCCTGCTGGGAAGAATGGTAAAAACGCTGTCATGTGAGATTTGTTATCACCAGATTTTGTTTATTTGGTGGCTGGTTTTAGCATGGATAGAAGAGCCAGGGGTGGAATCAAGTTATAAAACAGTTCTTCGTGTGCATTTATCAGCATACTTTAAAGAATGTAATTAGACTTCAGCAATAATACCCTCTTAATTATAGCTACAAGCCCCCTCTGATGGATAGGAAAGCACATTCATCTTTCCCATTCTTGAAGTGCGGTAAATGATGGGAAATAAATGAATTTATGGAGCCCTTACAAATAGCTGTCAAATGCACTCCTACTTACTTTTGTTCAGTTAACTCAGTTTCTGTGGATGATTTTGGGATAAATTTACCCTCAGCAAAATAACTTTGTCTCTCAGACTTTTATCCTGGATGTTTGAGCAGCTATGATTATCACCTGGTGTTAATTATCCAAGGGGAGGGGGAAACCAGGCTGGTAGGACATGACTGGGGAAGACTAGCTCCCTGCAAGAGAGCAGCAGGCTGAACAAGCATCACATAAAATCATACATGTCTTTATGAAATTTTCTTAGGATGCAAAGTTCTTTCAAGTCAGGAAATGGAAAATGACCTTTCCAAAACTTGAAAACAATGTGTTTTTAGAGTGGATGTGATTCTGCTCACTATTGTCAGGCAATTTCAGAGCAGTTAAAACGCTATCACATGCAGTCCTTTTAATTTACTTTTGCATTATGCTCAGGTCCTTTCTGGTGCTATTTGCAAAGGACCTGCTGGGTGAACAGCCTGACCAGTCCAGATGTACCATTTTAAGAATCACCTCTCACAAGGACATTGCTACCATTTCAGCCTAGAGAGGCTTGGAAGAAGTCATAACCTTCAGGACTGGTGTCCATTTTAGAAAATAATGTAACCAATGTTACTTGGCCTGTAATGAGAGGAGGCAGAACACTCTTTCCCCCACAGAGAAGACCTGTTTAAAAAAATCAAAACATTTAATGGGAACATGCCAATTTAAGCTCTTTTTTTTTTTTGAACAGAAAAATGTTTAAATGAACCATTTCTATTTTCTTGTTTTTGTTTTGAAAAGGCATGAATGTTTCATTTCAATAATGTGAATGTGTTTTGTTTCTACTTTCCCAGTTCTGTTCATTTCAGCTTGCATGGCATAATAAATATGTATGATAATATTGAATTTACACACCTCCTTTATTACATGTATGCAGCACATCATTTTCATAAAAAATGATAGAGTTCAGCTATTATCGAAATGAAATATTTTTATCTTACTGAATGCGATGTTTTCATACTACTTGAGCAAACAGAGTAGAATCCATTTAGATGAAAAATTTCTGAAAGTTCAGAATTAATTTTTATCAGCATTTTTGTTCTGTGACCTTTCTTTCACTAGCAATCTGTGAAAACGCCCGTTTCTGCTGATGGAAGGTGGACCATCTTTCTCAGGTCAATTCAAACTATTGTTCTGCCCTTGTTTAAATCCAACAACATGTACCACTGCCTGTGTTTTTCCCCTTATGGATTAGTTCCTGGCACTCCCCCAGCAGAGGATATGCTTGCTCCTCCTCAGTGGGTAAATATGATCTATGATCAGCTGAAATTTTGGGTACTTGATCACAGGTACAGAAAGGGGTTGGACAGGGACCTATCTTATGTGATGCTGTTCCTATCATGTCCCTGAAAGTCAGAGCTCCCTTCACTGAGGTACCTACTAGGTGGATTTGTAACATGGGAAATCTTCCAGGTTTGGGGCATTAATTTTTCAAAATTAATAAAATGATGACAAATATATTAATCACATGACTGTTCAGTACAAGATGTGATGAAGCAGAATTTATCTCCTCTCTGTTAAAATAAAATCAGGAAAATATTTTAAGAGAGTAGAATGAAATTCCACAGCTGTATCAACAGAAATATACACAGAGGGGGGAAAAGGCACCTGGTAGTTTGAAAAAATTCTCTAAACTTTGCTAACTTAAAATTAAAGGAAAGTATTAACCCATGCTTGGGAAAAATGCTTAGTTTTATTCTTTTTAGTCTTCTTTGCTAACTACTGTAAAGATAAAAAACCATTTCTCAGTAATACCCTGACCTTTATCTTTATGACTGCATTTTGATTATGCATAATATTGTCCTGTAAAATTACATTTCCTAATCAATAAGAACCACTAAAATAATTTCAAAGTATCATTTAAATCCAGCCCTAATTTGATTTCACCCAGCATCTGCTTAAGCATGCGACTTAGCATGTGATTTCATTCCAAAAATTGGATCTGTCAAAATAGCATTCTGGAGCACTATGTTTATTGTATCTTAGTAATCCTGCATCACAAGTGCTCCTTTTACAAGTAAAAGGATTCCTTTTCCTCAGTTGCTTGCCTTGCTAGCAGGCTGGTCCTGATGAATAATTTGTTTGTTTCTTTTCACGCATAATCGTGAGTAATGAATTTCCAACAGGTCTCACAGACTGCTTCTAATTGCCTTGTGAATGCAATCAGTGGAATGTTCTGGGATGCTGGTTCCCTCCACCTAAGGTCAGGGATACCCTCTACTTTCCTCAACCATCATACTTTCAAATTCCTTGACCGAATTCAGGACCGGATTCAGGAAAGGAGGCTACTGCCACCCATATCTCTCTAGAGGTGGGAGCAGCTGGTCTTGTGGTTTAAGGATGGCCTTTGGAAAATTAATGTAATTGTCAGCAAATTTTTTCTGAGGTATCAACCAGAAGTTTAACAATTCTGCTGGTGATGCATGATACCTGGTGTCTTGGTTGGCAGGACCAGGAGTCTTCACAGTCAAAATCAGAAGTACTTTAGCTATTTTGCAGTGTGCTTAATCAATACTGCATACACCAGAACCCAGTGCATCCACTGCACTCTCCCAATGCTTTATTAATTCTCTGCAGCTAATGGAAGCAGTTAAACTTATGTCAAGGTCTGAAATAAGTCTCTAATTTTGACTGATTATGCACCAAGGACAGATACACCAAGTAATTTCAGGGAAACTAATGATTCTGAGCACCTTAATTTTTAGACATCAGACTTGATGCCATCTGCAAAGGGTGTGAAAAAGAGTAAGAGCAGAGCCTGTCTCCCCAAACATTAGATCTCTTCAACGCATTTTGTGTTGTGTTTCAACAACCACTTCTCACTTCTAAATGATTCAGCTACATTTTTTGACAAAGTCATTTTTCAGTGTAGCACTGCATTAAAAAAGCAAAAGAAAGATATGAACATCCAGGATGTTCAGAAATCTTTTATCATGTCTAATAATAAACCAAGGATTAGTTTTCTTGTCATTCAGCTAAATATTTTGAATTGCAAAAGTTTCTAGCTGAGTTTGTTTTCATGTAGCTTTAAAAGCATAACCCAGACACTTCTTTAGGATGCAGAGATGAGCAACTGACATTTTCTAACCTGATTGCAATTATTTTGGAACACCTTTTATACTGCAGTTAAACACAGCATGGGTCAAAACCAGAGAAACTCTAGAGAAGCATCACTCCTCCAAATTTTCCTCTAGGCAAATTTAATTTTTTGCATTTCACTTTTTGTTTGTTTGGTAGGTTTTGTTTGTTTGTTTACTCTGTTATTATATTAAGAAACTTGGAAGAAGGGCTGAGTGCAAAAAAAGCTTCTAAAGGGGATACACTCTTCCCAGATCTACAGAAAACCCTGTGCAAGTGAGGTGCACGGATGAGGTGGGTATGTAACAGTAATCTCAATCAAGAGGATTAGGAGTTAAAAACTCCTCATTTACTCTCCTGTAAAAGTGCTGTAAGTATCAGCGTGGGTGCTCCTCATTTGTTTATGTGCAAAGTAAAACAGGTTAGCTTTTTTTAGCTTTACTGTTGTGAATGCCTCTTCCTGAGGTGTCCTGTTTACACAACGGATCCTTAGATGACCTGACTTTCAGTGTTGTAAGTCTTGACCCTGCTTGCCATCATCTGGTGCATTAGCTTTCTCTGCGGGTTCAACAACAGTCACTTCCATCAGTCACCTCCACAACTTTGTGGATGGGTTATCACTGCCAGTCTTTGATGGAGGAGAAAAAAATACCTAATCACAAACCCACATGCTCCAGAAATTCTGCACCATCCTAAGACTATATTCCTCGACTCATCATGGCATAATCTTGGAAACAACACACTGCACAACCTCAGCCATGAGGAAAACCATTTCTACTGGAAGTCCTTATTGTGATCTGCCACCTTCTCAA
This sequence comes from Pachyramphus minor, assembly GCA_013397135.1. Classification (NCBI taxonomy): domain Eukaryota; kingdom Metazoa; phylum Chordata; class Aves; order Passeriformes; family Tyrannidae; genus Pachyramphus; species Pachyramphus minor. Next base: position 680,889 of record VYXB01005247.1, on the reverse strand, counting down.
CCACTTGGGAGAAATCACATTGGGCTATTCTTGCAACGAGGCCTATCCTCTTCTGCATGAAGCTTCCTCTACAAGGTCTTTTTTTGTAGATCATAGAACAGCTTAGGTTGGAAGGGACACTAAAGATTCTCTAGGTCCAATCCCCTTGTCATAGGGTTCAACCTGGCCTTGAACACTCTCAGCAGTGGAGCATACACAGCTTCTCTGGGTAATCCAGTCCAGTGCCTCACTGCCCTCTGATTAGTACCATTCTTCTTGAAAAGCCTGTGGAAGCTGGATACAATTTTGTTCCTTTTTTTGTTCAGTCTTTTTTGATCCATTTGGTACCCTGGAGTGCTTTTTAAGCATTTGGTTGATAATCTTTCAGTGTCATGATGAAAATATGCCAAATTCTTTATCCCTCAATGCTCGTCTGCCCTGACTGGATATCTTCTTAAAAAGTCTGGAAGAAGTGATCTTTGGGTAGAACTCGCTAGTCTGACTTATGGGATAAAGGTAAGCCTAGAAGAATCTGAGTAGCACCTTTCTTCATGGGAAAATTTATTCTCAAAAAACCCAAATGAAGTGCAAATAAACTAATTTCATATATGTTCTCTGAGACGGGAAAATCTTCTCATAATTATAAATTTTATAATTTTAATGTTTTCGAAGCCAAATGTCAGTTGTCATTCTGAAAAGCATTTCATGCTACCTTCTATGATTCCATCTTTATTTTTTAATAAAATTGGTGTGGCAGACAAAATTTCCACAATTTTATTATATTCTTTCTTTTTTTTTTTTCACTTCCATTTTCCTGAGCTCAGATAAAACTTTTCAACATTTTCTCTCAGGAAGATTTTTCAAATAGTCAGCTTTAGGTCTTAACTAAAAAAAACATGAATGTCAAAAATCTCAGAATCCTGTCCTCCTCACAGCGTTAGTGCGTTACATGACATCTAGTGATTATTTGGTCTCTCTTGGCTTTAAAAGTTATTAGTCTATTAATTATAGATCAGCATCAGCATTTTTCCCTTAGACTTTAACTTCAGCTTAATTTACTTTCCTTTTTTCTTTTTATTTAGGCCATACCTCTAAAATGGACTAAAGCTACATCTACTTACTTTCCTCTTCCTTATATTGCAAATATATTTTCTTTTAATTATTTGTGTGACAGAACTCCATTCACTTTGAGTGTTAGCTGTTTGTCAAGAGAAATCAGTGGCTGTCCCAAGTTTTTCTTTTTGGACATTTATTTCGGATTGACTTCAGGCCAGACATTCTTTGTTTGCATTGTTACCTACACCTTGTAACATTATCAACATTATCCTGGCAGATAGTGGTATGTTGACTTTACTGCATATCTAGAAGGTCAGGGTAGGTAGCATGGAGAAGTGTCACAAGGCAGCCATTGCAGGTATCTCCCCTATAGCAGTCTCTGAATTTTGTCAGATAAACACGTAAGTTGTTTTGTGTTTACTGAAACATAAAACCCTGGTTCTTGCAGTGACTGCTCAGCAGGCTGAGTGCATACTGTGGCCCTCAGCAGAGAGAGGGTACTTAGGGGGTCGATCTTCTGTCTATATAGAAAAAAAAAAAAGACATTTTCATATCTCTCTTGCCCTTCTGCCATGTTTGGTTGAAAGGAGCGCACATGTTCACAAATTAATGCTGGAAGGCTGGAGATGGCAGAGAAAAAGGACAGTAGGATAAAGATAACCAAGATGCTCATTAAAATTAAGCAGGTCATCATGAAAAGGCTTCTCTTGTTTTAAAGACATTGAAGCTTCTGTGCTCTGGGCTTCATTGCCGTTGAGCAAATTATTTAGGAGGTGTCTGCACTGCCCAGTGTAGCATCATGAAGAGGCCTTTGACCCAGCCAGTATCAATTTGTTAGCAAAGCCCGTGGAACCCAGTTAACAGGCTGCACCGACATGGCCATCCTGCTTCTGGTGCCCGCACTGAGTACCTTTGGCCAACGCTCAACTTTGCTGTATAAACATGTGAACTTATTTGCCATTAGTGGGGATATCCTTAATGTGGTTCTGTAAGGATGTTCTTAGTCTCTCTATCCTCTTCCCTGAATGTCAAAAGGGTATTGGTATTTTCTTTGTCTCCTTTGCCCACTGTACACTTTAAGTCACAAACAGCCTCTGTTTGCATTCACAAGAACCAGGTCTCAGTCCTGTAACAAAGTCACCTGCAAGAGAGCCTATGTAACAATAATAAATACAGTGTGACTGTTGATAGGTTCTCACATTTTATAGTGCTCTCAGTAAACTGTGGGGAAAAAAAATATGTCCATTCAAAACCTAAAAACATTTTGTTGCACTGGTTGGTTGCATGCAAGTCTGCAGCTCTCTGTCAGATAGTGCAAGCTTGTCATACCATACCAAAGTATTGGTCACGAGCAGTTTAAAACATTTGTGCAGACCAGCTGGTTTACATATGGGAAGTTACAATACTATTTAGCAGCATTGTGATTTTACAGTACCTGAAAGGACAGCAGTGTGCTTAAACATTTCTGGTTGCACTGGTAGATTTTCAGATCACTTAACTATTGGTATAATCTTTACACATCTTTAAGTAATCTGTTAGAACTAAATTATGCCTTGTCTTCCTGCTCATATTATTTTACTTCTTCTGGTAATATGTCATTCCCCATTCGTTTAAATTCTCTAGAGTCTGCAGCTGAGAGCTCTAATTAGGTGTGCCTACAGCTCTGGAACATAGGTCTTCCATCTTATTTTCATGTTTGGATTCAATTTACTATATTGAAACAATTGCTTTGCTCTGGGATCTCTCAATGTTTTCTCTTTCAGGGTAAGAATGGAACTTGGATCAGTCACAAAAAGTAAATGACTGTGAGCATCTTGCTTGAAACCTACAGTTTGCTTGGTGATTCTCATGTTTGTCAAGTGCACACGAGCTCACATAGAGCAATGCCATCACATGTCTTTTATGGGCCTATTTTTAGACATGATTTTGTTCAGGATGTGAAGTATTTTGCACAGGAATTTAAAAGCTCCTGCAGCAGACACTCTGTAATTTCAAGGCCACCTGGGATTTCTTTTTTGTCTCTCTTTTTGGCACAATGCACACATATGTTGAGATATCATCCTGCTGGTGCTTCTATGCATATTAAGAATTTTACTACTTTTTTTTTTTCTAGAAAACCAGTACAGTGCTGTTTGCAGGTAAAAACAATAGGTGAAAAACAATACAGTGTTGTTTGTAGGTGAATTTCCATTTGCTTTTCTCTGCCCTTCCTGATCTTGGGTGGACAGGGGAAAGCAGAGGTAAGCCTGAGACAGCTCAATATTTAGAGCTCAAAAGGCTATCGCTGGCAACCCCAGCAGTGAGGAGCATGGCAGGCTGATGCTTTCCTGCACCCCAAAGTGGCTTTAAATGTGGCAGCCAGGTTCATTTTTTTTTGGCTGTACTGTCTGTGGCCAGTCTCAGAGAGTGCTGTTTGTTATGGATGTGTCCAAATGAAGGATGACTCCTGCCAGGCCTTTGACAGAGGCAAAAAAAGCCTCATTTCCTGGCTAACCAGAAAAGACAGAAGGCTTTTCCAAATACATTTGCTGTTAAAATATGCTGTTACTTGGGTTTTGAGCTCATTTGTGTGTGAACTGTCATTTAGTTTTGTAATTGTGCAGTGACTAGGGAACTGACCTAAGAATGAGTCTTCATTGAAGGTGATACAATATGAAAACAAATAGTAATAATGGCAACTAATGCTTTGGATTGCACACTTGGTCTCCGAGTGCCCCTAAGCCACCTTCTTGGCCAGATGCAGATAATGCTTCTGCCTCTATGGAGAGCTCTTGAAAATCTACGAAAGTATGTTTAACTTCTATTGCAGCTTGCTTGTTCAGGATGTGTGTGAAAGCCTGGGGTAAGCTATGGAAATGAATTCCAAATATACACTGATTCTCCATCCTTTTCTGAGCCCTAGCACCACCAGGTCTTGTCACGTGTTGGAAACAGATGGGACCAGTTCATATGCCTTTCTGGTCTTTGCTGCTATGAGAAAAGGACGTAGCACTCAAAAATGTAAATATACCTAATCAGGTTTGTGGGTGCCTGGAGGGTCATTAGGAACAACAAAATCCTGACAGCCTTAAGTGGTCACACACAGAGGAGTCCAGCATCCACTTACTCCAACTCCTTCCTGGAGGACCTCTCATGGGAAGCATCACTCTCCTCCTATTCCTCCATGCAGATGTCATCCGCAGCTTAACCACTGAAAACCAATCAGCTGAAAAGCAACCATCTTGGGATGCTTTGAACTGGGCACAAAAATAGAAGTATCACTTTTTTTTCACCTTCAGCTGACACAAAATCTGTGTATGCACTGGGAACCTGTCTGCTAAACTCTGATGTGAGAAGCTGTACCAAGCACCTGTTTTCCTTAAGTAGTACATCTTGACAAATTACATAGTCAAGAGCACAGTGATCCAGAATTAATCTCACAAAGATTAAGTCATATTCTAGTACATCCAGGACAAAAGTAGGAGAAAAAGAAAGTCTTTTTAGCACAAAGGTTATGGCAAACTGGTCCTCTACACTTGACAATCTCAGTAATACACAAAAAGAATTCATCTAATGACTAAATTCATGCTTCAATCCCGCAGCCCGTGGTCTTGAGGCCACATGTTGGGCATTCCCAGTATTTTTTGCTTTTAAAGAGGATAAGGATTCTCACCTCCTGCTGCCTTAGTATGGGGTGACTGCAGGCTTGCATTTAGCAGATCCGTAGAGAAAACAGCGGAGCCTTCTGAGACTTCTGGGCCTGTAGCAGCGTCTAAATCATCACAGTGCTCCCCCCAAGCTTCCTTAACCACATTTTTCAGTCATTGCAGAAGTCCAAATGGAGCAATATGACTCTTTATGTCCTTTTTATTAAGCAGTGAATAAAGGAAGAACATCTATGTACTTGAGAAGATGTAAACATGGCCTGTCTATCAGTTAGCTGCTCATGCACACAGAGAAAAGCTTATATTCACTCTGAATGCTTTTGTTATGTAATAATAAAAGAAACTTGCCACATGTGATGGTTTGGACTTGGCCCTCTGCCAAATGTCCAACCTACAGACTTGGGTCCCCCCCCCCTTCTTCCCCACCCTCTCCAGGGGAAAGGAGAAAAGGGAAAAAACCCCACCAAAGTGTATCAAAATATATATATATATTTACATATATCACAGTATATACAATTAATGCAATATATACACAGTTAAGGGGGACTACCCACCCCCCGAGGGAGAGGGTAAGGGAAAGGGAAAGCGTAAAAAAGGGGCAAACTTAGGGAAATCCAAACAGATACACACTCTAAACCCACAAAGAAGTATTGAGAAAGATCTCACTACTTTCCTTGAGATAGCCGAATAGCGCCAACGTCCGCCGGCAACCTCCGACTCCCAAGGCCCACAAGGCCGCACCAGGCCTCACTCCTCCGCACAGTAGAACCGACAGCAGAGAATCTGCTCCTTCGGATCCACTGCAACGAGAAAGGGAGGAAGGCTTCTCACTCTATCTTATTTATACCCCGAGTTACGTAAAAATCATATGTAATACTGGGAGCATGGTCACTTCCCTGGTAACAAGCTGGTTACCAGGAAGAGGACCTGGACCAAACCATCACAGTGCAAAATGCTCTTCTCAAAGACTCATCACTTGGCCAAATCTGAGCTCATTTTCATCAGACCACTCACAGGGCTTTCTCAGGGGGGCCTGCTTCCCTTGCCAAGCTGGTTCTGCTGGCATCCAGATCTTGCAAGCTTTCTATAAAACCTCTTAAAAATTTAATATTATTTTAAGGACCAGGAGAAGTCCATTCTTTTCCCTCTAACATAGCATGTATTCATTTTGCAGTATGAATCATTTTTGCTCTGTGTTTGCTCTCGCTTTCCAGAAAAGTTCAATTCAGGGAGAAATAACAAAAAGAGTAGAAGGAAATATATCATTCAAATGCTCTAGTGATCTTCACTCTGCGTGTCAGTAGCATTTAAGCTCTCATAAATACAGTTGCATCTTTCCCTATCCATTATATAAAATTGTTAAGACAAATCACCCAGCTCATTTGCAGTTATTAATACGTCTTTCAAGCATGATTCCCTGTCCTAAACCATAAGGAAAATATGTAAGGGAATACTGATAATGCTATATACCTTTTACAATAACAAATTATTCCCCACCCTCCATGGGCCAAGGCCACTGGAATGCAGATATCTGTCCACCACTCCAAACCTGGGCTGTGACTCGCCATTACCTGGCGCCTGCAGTTCTTGTGTTCTGGGGAGCCCGTCATATCCCATCACTGGATGCTTCATCTCACTGACTTCATGTTAAATATGACATACAGTCAGGTGAGAACTCACACGCTTCCTTTGTCCGGGTTTTAGATGAACTGTTTCCATGGAAATAGGTTGTTTCTGTTTATTCATGCCTATATTCTGCAGGAAACCCTTATTTTAACATCATTTCTTGTTGGGAATGGCTGAACTAGGCATCTTTAGGAATCCTGGTACTTATCTTTTACTTTTCTACATAATTTTATATACAAATAGTTTTAAAAGATCTACCACTGATCCACAGAAATTATTTGCAATGCATTTATGGATTTTATGAAAAAAGGGCATGTAACATTACAAGGACACGCTGCTGATTTTAATAGTAGCACATATGTGGTCAGCAAAGCAGGTTAAATATTTTGTCTGCTTTATTTGTCTATTTACTTGCTTATTTATTTGTTTATTTATTTATGTATTTTAAAAGTCCTCTTCAAAGAAAATCTTTTTTAAAGAAAAAAAATAACAACTTAACAGGAAAAAAGCACTTTAGCAGAAAGAATTCAGAAATGTTTCTTCTTCCTATCAAAAAGCTAACCATTTCTCTTGAAAAAAAAAAAAAAAAGGAGAGACTGTCCTTTTCCTTTTTTTTTTTCTTATTCTCCCCAAGAGGAACAATTGTAATCTTTAGGAAATTACTATAAGAGAGGGGAAAAAATTCCATTGGAAAATATTGCAAGACACAAGGTAATTTCAACCACGTCTCTTCACTCTTTATGTAACATGTCACTGGACAGTAGCAGCAGGCATGTTGCTGCACAGAGACAGAGCAGTTATGTAACATATATGAAAAAAAAGAAAAAAAAGATATCAAAGAAAAAAGAAAAATATTTTGCCTCTTCCTTACTTATTTTTTGGTTTTCTGTCTTATGACTGCATGTAATGTCTTGATAGTGGCAAAATAATAGTAATACTAACAGTAATAATAAAAATAATGACAGTAAAATAACAAAAAAATTTCAACTTTAATCTGGGGAATGTCTTAGAGGAAACTAGGGAGCTGGATCTAATGATGCCTTTGGGAAGAAGACTAGTATTGTTTTCCTTTTACAGGTGATGAAAATGATAGATGAAGTATTTAAATGATGGAAAGGAAAAAACTCAGTTTCCCTCTTCTCTGAGGACGTTTGGCATCAAGTGTCTCAACCAAGGTTATCTTGTGATACATGAGGGGCCTGTGATTGGGGAAAAATATTATGTCCTTGCAGGACATCCCCCACAGTTCTCTCTGGACCAGTTAACAAACAGAGCAAATTCCTTATTTTGGTGGTGCAGATATGACATCAATCCCAAAATCAACACTATGCTATAGTCACAACTATCCAGAACTGCATTTCCTTGACACAACAACAGGAGATGGCATGCAGGTTTTGGCATGAAACAAAGGGATTTGGGAATCTATGTGCTTCCATTCCAATAAATATATCTGTTCCAGAGGAACAGAGGTGGTGTGATGATACATTGTGGCAAAAAAAAGTACATTGCAATTACATTGTGATGCTCCCATCATAGTCATTAAGTACTCAGATTATCTTCTGTCTCTCTCAATTGCATCAATTAGAGCTGTATATTCAATTTTCAGGGGTAATTTTGTCAGTGTGGCATGACGAAATGGTGCTTTTACCTTATTCTTCTTCTTATTTTTATTATGCTACACTGGTATTTTTGTGTTTCTTGGGCTATTTTGAAGCTGTTCTGAGCAATATCATGCTAATTTGCTTACTTGTATTTGTACTGCCCCTTTTATTAGCTATAGTCCTTATCATTACTGTTGCCTAGATGTTGTCCATGTTACAGTCATTCATTTGCCTCCTTCCACTCTGCAATGAACAAGCCCTTGATATTTGATGCAGTTGGAAAATCATTCATGATTCAGCTATGATTTCTCTTTGATCTGTACTTCATGGCCCCACCTCATTCACTTTGTGGACATTTCTTCAGCCACATCTGAACATTGACAGAATAAAAGTGGAAGCGTTTTTCTGAAAGCAGTGTTTGAATACATGCTGTGAATTTATCAGCTCTTCTGTGCCAAACCTCTTGAGGTAAAACTGATCCTGCATGTGCAGGATAAACATTCCCTGTTCACATGGTAAGTTTGCAAGCCTGCTGAGATATCCTGGGTTACAGGTTATTATCTTCCCTAGCACTGGACGTGGAGATCTGGGGTAGACATTTGGCACCACATCATTTACCTTCACAAATCTGCTATCAGTCTGTGAAAAAATCTGTTTGTGCAATGCAAAAAACAAAAGAAAAAATACCTCCCCCCCAAATCTACCTGGACAACTATGTTTAGAGAACAGCTGCTGTGAATTTTTGCATTCTTCTGTGGAAAGCAGACAAAGAGTTTTCTACATTTATAACTCAAACCAGCAATACTTGTAACATCCGCTTGACTGTTTTAGCCATCATTATAACAAGTGACCATTCAATCAATATTAAGAATAAGAATTTCAGCTCAGCTACAGAAAGTCTTTCTATCCCATGGATTAAAATTGTTTGCTTTTCAATGACTCCTTTGTACTGAGGATTTGAGCTTTGTTAGGGAAGCTCTTGTGGGGTGTGGGGTTGCTACAGAGCAGATGCTGGGATCCTAAGCCTGAGCTCTGCTTTCTATTACACAGGGAGCAACTTTAGAGGTGACACAACTCCTCCTGCCTTGGGTTACTGCAACTTGGCAGCATCCAGCAGCTGCAAATGGGAACTGTCCTTGCCCGCTGCTGAAATGAAGCCACACATCTGAAGAAATGTGACACCTCTTTATGGAAACTTAGGTCCAGAGCAGGTATGAAAATGCAGCATAGACATACCCTGTGCTTAACCCAGTCAGCCACTGGATCCAAAAGGAAATGAGACGCACCTTTCTGAGACACACAACCTTTTAATGTCACCATTTGCAGAACTTTGTCTGCCCTTGCTGCATTTTTTGTTTGTGTTATGATAAACTTCAAGCATGTTGAGGACAGAAAAACACATAGCAAACTGGCTTTGTTATATATAGCACCAATTTCCCTGTGGGAAGCTGTCTGCAGATCATTAGTTTAAGTTCATGTTATGTACCTGAACTGCAACTTGTATTTCCAAACCTTACTGAAAACACATTGCCTTCTCTCTAAAATGTGTTTCTATTTTATTCATTCATTAACATTCCCAACAACTTTTAAAGTTAGAATATGAAAGGAAAAAGAATCAAAAGATTCTTCATCTCAACACTTTGTTTTTTTCATTGTGATATTCAGATTTAGTCAACAATAAAAGATTAAAGGCATGAACCTGTGAAAGAACAACTTTGTGAAGCTGCCTGACAGGATTTGGAAAGAAAGAGCCCTTTTTTGCCTTTCTCTGCTCTCTGATTTATTTTCAGCACTGATGTGTCAAAGCTGCCCAAGTCACCTTTTTTTTTAGAGCAGATCTAGAGAGGGGCGTGTGCATTTTATTCTGTCCCCTAGGGTAAAACCAAAGATCTGCTGTAGTTAAGGACCATTTTGCACTTGGTTTCAAAGAATTAATTCTTCTGTCAGCATTAGGTAATCCTGCTGCTAGATGTCAGTAAAGAGAAGAGGGGGAGACCGACCACTGGTCTGGTCTTTTCCCTCCATCATGGCCCTGTCCAGCTTGTGAAGCAGGTAAACAGGGATATCCTGAATGGGGATACCTGCTTAGCCTTTGCAGATCTTGAGCCAGGAGCTTGCCAGCCACCAACACCCCATTTGCCAGTATCCTTTCTTACTTTCCTACATGGTGGCCCAAAACAAAGCAGAATTTGAGTCTGATGTTTGAGATGACTTACCTTACTGCAGGCTTCTGAGCAATCTGAGAAAACTGAAAATGGACCATGTAAAATGTTGCTCTTAGCAGATATTATTTACAGCCGGTCTGACAAGATGAATCCCAAGTATAAATCAAACTTTGGAGCACAAATCTCGTTAGTTGCCATGTTAGTAAATCAGCTCACCTAAATAATCTTGAGCTTTTGAGAATGATGCAGCCTTCTGGATTGAAAATTCAGCTCCTGCTTGAGCAGTGAACTTGATCTGCTGACATTTCAAAGGATTGAGATCCTATTTCTGATGGTTCAGTTTATGCTCAACTATAAACTATTTTGAGCAGCACTGTGCTGAATACAAACAGTTGATGTTCAGGTCTGTCTCCTCTGACTAAGTAGAGTAGGTTAGGGAAACTGCGTAATTTGTACATGTTTTCCAAAAGAACATAACAAGCAAACACAGGAATGTAGGGAAAAAAACCACAGCATATATAAAGAATGTTCCAGGGAACTGCTTTTTGTTTGTTTTAACTTTTCCATTTGGAAGGGAAATCTGACTTTTTCAATCCATACCTCCAAGCTTATTCCCAGAATGAAAAGCTTTTATTAGAGAGATGTGATTTCTGCTTTTCACTGAAGATCTGGTATTGTTTGGCAATAAATTGTGTTCTATACAGTTTCAATTACTATCCCACTCAGATCTGACAGCCCTTAATTACCTGAGACATGATCTACTAAAATCTACGTCTGGAAACCATGTCACTTTTTTGCTTTTGGCATTGGAGAATCTGACTTAATGTTAAACACATACTCTTAAATGCAACACTTTGGGACAAATTAGTACATCTGAACACTCCTTCTACAGATTAATTGCTAAAATAAATTGCACATGCCTTTTATTTAATAGTTACAGTGTTTTACCACATTTCCATGTACTGTATTCTCTCCATATATCTACTGGTTTGATTTTGCATCTCTCATAGATCTGATACTTGTTCTTATGTGATCCTTTCAGCACAGTCATAATGGAGCGATACTTTCCGGGATTCAGACCCTGGCTGTTTTGTCACTTCTGGATAAGCAGACTGGAGTTTCTGATTCATTTGTGTGTTTTCTGAAGCTTGTCAAAATGCTTACTCCTCAAGTAGCCTTGGGAAAAGTAAAAAAAAGGGTTTCTGTTACTGTACTTTTTGCATATAGCCAAGAATGTTGCAAAACTAGTACCCTTTTGTTTTAGTGATTAAAGATTTGACTTTAGTAAATCTAAGCTACAGACTGAGCCAACAATTAATAGATCAGCTCATCAATATATGTAAGTATCTCAAAGGAAGGCCTCAAGAAGATGGTGCCAGACTCTTTCAGTGGTGCCCAGTGACAGAACAAGGAGTAAAGGCTGTAAACTAAAATACGAGAAGTTTCACCTCAACATGAGAAAGAACTTTACATTAAGGGTGGCAGACAGCTAGAACACACTGCCTCAGGGAGGCCATGGAGTCTCCCTCTTTGGAGCCATTCAAAACCCACCTGCTCTAGGTGACCCTGCCTTGGCAGGGGGCTGGGATTAGGTGATCTCCAGAGGTCCGTTCCAACCCTAATGATTCAGTGATTCTGTGATTTGAGGGCTACTGGTACATTTTCTAAGGAAAAAAAATAATTATTTTTTCAAATAGACTCTGAGAAAAGCAAGGTGTCAGCCTCAACTGAGTAGTGTTCATAGCACATGGAAAAAAGTTTTCCAGTCTTTTTACATTCTGAGTAGGTTTTTCTTCGTAATAAGATGCTAGAATTCATTCCTGGAGTATTCCTCAATGGCACGGTTGGTAAAATTGGCAGCTGCAGAAGGTACCTTCAGATCGAGTTTGGTTTTTTCCCGTGCTTAAACTGACAAAGAATTCCCTTAATTTAAAAAAATATCATTCTTCCTCAGCTTAATTAGACTAACATTTTTTAACAGCTTCTTAGATGGTGATGATAATAACAACAACAATAACAATAATAATAATAATCAGTTGCCTTGTTATGGACACACCAATATCTGCCATCCTTAGACCATCTACTGCTAAGGAGAAGTTCAAAGTGAGCAATAGTATCTGGTAGCGCAGATACTCCTGCAGCATGAAGAACAGCTATCATTCAGATGAAAACAATCAAAGCCTGGACTAGGTGCTTTGTCCAGCCTGTTGAAAGTGGGTTTTACTGCTGAAGTCCTCACAACGCTGCCTTGAAAATACTGCAGGAGAGAGAAAGGATGAGGCTCTGTGTGTGATGTAGTTACAACAGACAGCTTTTGTCTTGCTCACCAAATTCTTACAGAAACTCCTAAAAGCCTTTAAATATTTAAATACGAGCAGCAGTGTTTAGAACACAGAAACTGTTTTTCTCAGGGACCTATTTACAGCAACAAGGTGTTTCTGAAGGTAAACCTATACAGTTGCTTCCTTCATTATGAAGAGGCTGAAGGATATGTTGGTAGTGGTAGGCATACTAGTATTAAAAAAGTGAATGTTCACAGAGTCTTTCTAGCTCTTCTTTGGGTTCATACATTTGGTTTTAAACATCATGGAAACCCACCAAGGTTAGAGCAGTCACACAGCGGGACAGAACCAAGCCACAGAGTTTGTGCAGCAATAAAAACAACTGTATTAGAAAGTGTCAATTTCTGTTGTTGGTGACTGAAAATAAGCAAATTAGGTGTGTTATTTATAATGTTCAAATTCTATTTTGCATGAATTCATGCATGCAGCTTTGCTAGCAGTGAACTAAAAAGTCAGAAATCAGCCCAACAAAAATATGATTTAACTGAAAGACAAAGGAAATATCTTAAAAAAAAAAAAAGAAGTTTGTGTCTCTCCTTATTTTCCATCTGGACATTCTTAGTTCATATTTTCAAATTTGTCATCATAGATGCATTTTAACAAAAGCTGTTATATTAATATAAAACCATGTGTTGGCAGGAACTAAATTTTGAGGTAAAATCTTACATATTGTAATGTAAGTGAAAAAAAACTGGCATCAGTGCATCAGAGACAATATCTGACCTTTGATCCAATATGCAAAGCACATTCCTTTCGCAGCACTCAAGCACAAGCTTGATGGTATTCATGTTCCCCAGCAAAGAGACAAACCAGGGCTCTGTCACGTTTCACAGCAGTTACTAGGTTTTAGTGAGGCCTCTAGATTAAAAATATACAAGTGTCCTCAATCAACAGCGAGTGTTATCTTCTACTGATGCATATACTTGTTTACGAAGGACAAGCTTTCAAGTAAGATTTGGCACTTCCACAGATTTTCTTGCCCTCTTCTGAATCTTGGAAAGATGCTGGCTATTGTTTCCATAGCACGGATTTGATGTCATCATTATGGATTTGTGACTTCACTACAGTCACCAGCTGAAAGCAGGGCTGGTCCATGAGGATGTTTATTAAAGGCCAGGTTTCTGAAATAACAGCAGCCAAACAATTGAGGGGAAAAGCCCTGAATTTCCTTTGGACCTTAAACCTCTATTCTTTTGAGGCTTTTTGTGGTGGGATTTAGTTATTTACTTATTAAAGAAACGAAACAGTTCATTCATATTTCATTAATCAATAGATAGAAAATCAGCTAATGATTTCACTGGAAAACACTTGTTAACCTTTTTTGTAAAGGGCTGTCTTTTCATGGTTCCTTGCTTGTTAACATCTTAAGACAGGGGAGGTCAGATTAATTTCTCTCTAGTCCCTATCTACCATCAATCAAAATATTGAAAATGTCTGCAAATTGTTTCTCTTCTAATTTATTCTGAGCTCCTATTTTGTCAAGTCCTTCAGCTATCTGAAGTTTTTTTGATTGATCTAACTCCTTTCTGATTCTTCCAGTACCTTCCTGAGTTGTTAGTTATTTTTCTCCTTCCCTGTATGCATGCAGTAAAATTATTCCTGCTTCCTCCAATCTCCCTGGTGAGCATAGATGTAAGGAAGTAATTGAGATTCCTGGTTCTGTATGCTTGCCCTGTCTTTCAAAACCTACAGTGTTCCCTCAGAAAGATTACTGCTTTATATGGCTGCAAAGCTTTTATTTGTCTTCACAGCTTGTGTAAGCCTGGTTTCATTTTCAGTAGTGGTTTTCTAAGGCTGTATCTCATGTTCCCTGATTGACACAAGGTTAGTGTTTAATCTACAAGGTTATTGTCTTCATAAGCACTTATTTTCTTTATCAATCCCTGCATTTCCCTGATCACCCATGTTTGTTGGTTACTCCTCATAGTAAAAGTTTACACCTTAATTTGTTTTTGTTGCACTGCGCTCTCGGAAAGCTGCTTCTGAGGGCTCAGCTCTCCTTTACTCTGCCTTATTCCTCTTTTCTTTAGCATCTGACTTTTACCAGTATGAACTTTTCTGCTTTTCTGCCAGATTTTAATGGCTGAACTGGACACTGGCTTTTTATTTTGGAGAGTCTCTTCTTCTTTGTTTCTGGCAAGCACAGGCTGACATGTGAAATCCTGACAAAGTTAGGTAAGTGTTCAATTCCCCTGGTGCCTAATCTGTAAAATATGATTCCAATTCCCTATTGCTTTTAGCTGTGCATCCATATTGAATTAAGTGCTTTCTGCAGGCAGAAATGAACAAAATATGGTGACGATTAAATGGAGACAGTGAAGTGCTGTTTCCCATCCTCCTGCCAGGTCTTTCCTCTCAGCCAATGGTACTTCATGCTCAAAAGTGCCAGAGGCTTTGCAACGTCCAGAAAACATCTGGAGTTAGACACCACGGTGTATGGACAGGACTTCCTCTGTGTGGGTTGCTATAATTCAGCTTGAAAAACATGACATGATCTACAGGGTAGCCTGGCTGTTGCACACAGGTACTGAGGAAGAGCCATGGCTTGGCTGGGACTATACAGGCTCCAGGTTGAGTTGTATGTGAGTTTTTGGGGCTCATGGGCTGCATCCTCAGCTGGCCCAGGCAGGTATCATCTGGTATCTTCACACTCCCTGGAAGATGCTCATCCATACTCACTCACCATTGTATCAAGGACAACATAAGGCTTTACCATGAGCTTGTGTGGCATGAAGATAACACTAAACTTCCTCTGAGAGTTTAAAGAAGGATGATCCTGGAGAATGAGAGAATAAAAAAGTAGTTTCAATTTTGCACTGATCGTTTTTATAACATCTTAGAATTTAATAGCCAGCCCCTAGGAGCACATGGACACACTGCTGAGCTCAGGAACAGAGACAAGGCCTTTACATGTCTCAGTACAGGATTTTCAACAGAGAATATAGATGAGGAATGCTTATACCATCTAATACCAAATGCTGAAGAGAGAGGGTTGACAGAAAACACTTCTTTCATCTGATGCATCTGAAAAGCTAAAAAGGACTGAAAAGCTATCTTGTGCTTAGGATAAGATACTGGGCTCAGTCTTTTTCTTCAAAAGCTGAACATAGAGTTCATCAATTCTGTAAGAGTGTAGAGGTTAGAACTATCAATAAAAGTATGCAGCAATGGGTGAAGGAGAAGGGGTGGCCCTGTGGGAAGTTCCCTTATCGCTGGACAGGAGGCTATTTGAGCTGGAGTAGCTGAACTGCTGAAAATTTCTGTCTAGAAGAAGGGAATTCAAGTCTCAGAGACTGGCAGTAACAGGAGAGGAAGTAGAATGGGTGGCATAGCAGGTAGACCACCAAGGTGGCAAAGGTGTTAGTCCTGTCTGCCATCAGTGAGTTATTTTTGAGCTTTATATGAAAGAGTTTCTGAAACAAACACAGGACACCATTTCCCAAAAGCTAATTCTTAACAGCAAAGTCATAAAGGGATTTTTATCTACTTTCCGTTTTACACCTTTCTTCCTGCACTAGTTAGGTGGCATAAATTTAGCTGCCTGGGAATCCAAATTCTTCCTGGGGTAGAGGGGGAAAGCCATAAGAAAACAAGATTACCACCTGTACATCTACTGGATTTCATTCTTCATGTTTACACATAAAGAAAGCTATTGCACAAAAATGGTAAAAGATGATTGCATACTTAGGTTTAGAAGTTAAAAGACCCTTTATCGCAGATTACATTTTTTTTATTCTGAATATCTTCTTTTTGGCTGGAAAAATTACAAGAAAAAAAATCAACAATAATAACTTGTAGCTTAAGAGAATATCTGATCTGAAATCCTATCTCATTAATGGTGTCTTGATTGATACTTAGCCATATGCTAAGCCTAAGCCCCTTGTTTCTGTAGAAATAGGGGAGCTTTTGTTGTGTGGGTCAGAACAGGCTTCAGAAGGTCATTTTATTTCTCTTGGTTGGCCCCACCACTCCAAGGTTGTCTCCCCAGTTCAGAAGAAAAACTTTCCCTGAAGAAGTAAGCCGTGGCGGGCCCAAGAGTCCTTGTTGGGGTGTACAGCAAATGTCCACATCAAACTCACTGCTTTTGTGATGGCTCATTTCCAAAACCGTGCCAAGTACCCACTTTTTGCTGGAGAGAGTGTTTAAAATGCCAGCTCCAACCTGTAGCTGTAGGCATAAGAAAGCCATACACTTTGTGTGAATAATCCAACCTAGCAATTGGAATGTTTTTTAAATTAGATGGACTCAGTGTTTAGCTTCTGGGCTGTTCATTTTTGATTTACTCTGAATTCACAAATTGATCTGTGAACAGCCATTGCTTTCACAGAGGGATTTGATTTGTGGAATTATGGGCTAGATTCATCATACAGATGACAGATAGATTTTCATACTTTGGATTTTATTAATGGCATGTTCTTTGCTTGTTAACATTCAAAAGAGATCAATCACAAGGTGTTCTGCTGCTATTGAGTTTCTCTGGAAAAAGGACACCGTCTGTGGAAACAGGAGTACAAGTCAGTGTGTACCAGTTTCAGAGAAATACAATACCTTTACTAACAGGAAATAGTTGGAAATGGGTCCAAATTTCAGCCATTTCAAGAACATCACTGATCTCTTGGAAAAGTCTATGTAGACTGAAATGCATTACTCTCAATGCTCTTTTGTTCACAATGCCTTGATTATCCCCCACCCCCAATCAAGAGAAAAAATATTAAATTTGTGCAAAGCTGTGCAGGGTGGTGACCATTCCTGTGCTCAGGTTACTAACCCCTGATGCTTTTCTCTGGTTATAGACTTATACAAGTGAACTCTCCAGTCTTAAAAGTCTAGTATCCTACTTATTCTCTGGAAAAATCAGCTGCCACTTCTTCAAGCATGCATCATTTAACTCATTGAACCTGTGCCACAGTAATCAGTACTATATGGGGACATAATACTTTCTCTAAGTAAACCTTTTATATGGCCCATGATGTGCATTTTCTTTTCAGTATTTTTGGAATTTGATACTGTGGTTTAAAAAGTTACATTCTCTATTAAAATAGGTGATTGAACAAACTGCACGGAGCTCTGTCCAGCTACAGACGAGCAACGAACATGGAAGTTCCACAGGACTGTTTAGTGTAGGAACCCTGAAATAACCACCTAGTGATTTTCAATTCTGTTCACTTTGGTTGAAACTCCTAATATAAGAGCCAAACCTCGACTTCACTTACCCAGGCAGACCTGTTCTTGGGAGCATGCAAAGAGGTGAATGGTTAGTTTGCTGTTTGCAAACACTTCAGAGAATGGAACCAGTTCATTAGCTTCAGCCTGCAGCCAATTCACAAGAATGCAGAGGGCAGAGGACACTGGGAGTATACCTTAACTGATGCAGGAGGCTGATTAATACATTGTCCTGGTTTTAGTGTTAGCAAGTTTCTTAGCAACAGAAATGCTTCAGATGATCATATCGTTCATTTGGGAAGATTGGAATATTTATCTGTCCAAAGGACACTGAAAAGATACTACAATTTTTTTATTTTTTTTTTTTGGGGAGGTGGAGCAGGGGATAAGATGGAAAAAACCAAGATGTATAGAAGCCTGGTCTAGTTCCTCTGCACAGTGTTCTCTTAACTATGCCAGTGATTTCCCTTTTGGCCTTTTTGAGAAACTGAGCCATCATTTTTTCCCATTAGACCTCTTGCTCCTATTGAGACTGCTGTTTTTTCTTTGCTCATTGATTCCCATTGAGCCAACAGTTTTCTGTCACATTACTTGGGAATGCATGCATAATTTTGAAGGCAAAGATGGCAAAAAAGAATAGCCTGGCACACACAGAAAGTGGAAATTTATAATAGGTATGTTGTGGTTGACAAGCAAAGAAACAGATTTTGTTCCTTACCAGCTTTTCTGTATCTCAAAATTTATACTGAAATAAATGTTATATCACATTATATACTTTGCACGGAGACTAGAACTACATCAGCAAGTGCTGTGAGAAAAATGGTGGAATCTTTTTTTTCCAAGACAGTAGGCTGTCAATATGAAAATATTAGTTATGGAAAATAGGAGTGCATTGAACTCCATTTGAGAGTCACCTTTGCTGGAATCAGGAAAAAGGTTTGAGCTCCTTGAGCGAGGACCCTAAAAAGCTGGCTTGATGAGATTTAGCCTTGGAGAGGTGCAAATGAGTGTTTGACTGTGAGCCCAGCCAACAATCAGTTGACTACTCAGGCAAATAAAAATTTGAAGTATTGTCAAATTTAGACAGAGTATATTTGGTGGGTTTCTTTCCTATGTTGCAAAATGCAAGTCAGGTTTTCTAATGGTAAATTCCTGATCATTTTACAAAGGCTGTGAAACAACATGAAGAATGTAAAATATGGGTAATTATTTTGTAAAGGGATAATTGAAAACAGCAGGACAGTGTTCTCTAAACCATCCACTGCAGATGCAACTCTGCTCCTTTCCAAATCTGATGTAAGAATTCGATTTACCTCGGCAGGATTAGACGTAGACCCTTGCTGGCTGTTTTTAAAATCTTAGCCTGGGAGTCTCTATTTCCTTTTCTCTACAGGAAAGAAAATATTAAGGTGCAACAAAAAGCCAGTCATGCTTTCTATAGAAAACGCAATTTTTCATAGATACATAGTAACTGTAAAAAATGCACCTTTCAAGGGTCAGGGGTTAAACTTAAGAGTGCTGCAAAATTTCAGGCTCATTGAACTTCCCTGAACTACTATTTATCAGGTGGCATCCCTAATTTTCCCCACCTTTTTTTTTTTTTTTTTGCTAAACAATACCTTTACTGATCCTATTTCTCTTTAGAGATGTCCATTTTTAGAAATGTATGCACCTGATTTAACATGTGGTTTCAATATAGGGTGATATGTGTATTATTCTTATCTACTACCATTGACACAAAATAAATTTACCCTAGCAAAGACTTCCTTTAACTAGAGTCATGTGACTACAGCCTCAGGAGAGCATGAGGTGGCAGTGAAAATGCAGACCATAACTATTCAATTTGAATCTGACTTCCAAGCTTACATCAGCCTTTGCAATCCATAGTTCTGCGGGTGTAGTGCAAGACGGGGGATGTACTGAACATGACATTTACCTTACCTCATAAGTTCACATTTGGCTTTTTGCCAAATGATACTGTAAGTGGAAAACACTCAATTAGATGAATGTGGATCTTAATGAACTGCCTGCTGCACAACACCACTTGGAAAAATTGTGCGCTAAATACTTGTTTAAAAATACAGTTTCACACATGACAACCTAAAAGATGGTCTATTTGCCCTGTAGTGAGAAGGGGCTGGGTTATTACAGGCACTTGCTTTCTTGAGGATTAGCTACAATTGCAAAGGACGCATGTAGACAGTCTGAGGATGGGATGAACCCTCTGCAGTTTCCTGGGTTAGCCCTTGCCCTCTCTGTTGATGCAGATCAGGAAAAGGGCACACAAGGCTGTGTGGCATATTCTTCGCTTCCAGTCCCAATTTATACAGAGGAGGGGGAAAGTCTCGTGGTGCTCCCAATCCCTTACACATTCCTGAGAACTTGCTAAAATCTGCAGCAGAAGATTGAGTCACCCACCTCTCTGTAAATAGCCAGGCCTCTGTCAGTGTAGTCTGCAAGCACAGTGGGGTAAACAAATGTTTTATCCTTTCATCAAGTGTCCTCTAAGTTCAAATTACGTCAGCACGTGATTCATTCAAAAGCAGACAGAGGAGAGAGAGCCAGTAATAGAAATCTGTCCCTCCTCCTCTGCTAAGGCATAGTGACCTTTATGAACATCATGTTTTACTACCTTTGTTGTGTGGGAGAAAGCTGGAATCTTCTTTTGTATTGTATTTTGAAAGACAAAATTCTTCTTAAAGGAAGGGAAGATAAAGTAAAACCAGCAACCTCTGGACATTACAGATCACAGGTCGGCTGTCTTCTTCCTCTCCAGACGGTTTTCATTTCTTGAATAGATGCTGCAATCTTATTTGTCCATTTCAAGGGTTTAATTCTTCCACTGCTATCTTGGACCATCTGCACAAAGCTTTTCAGTACAGGGAGCTGCCTTGCCTGTTCCTGATCTCAGTTATCCCTATGTAGAGGGAAGAGAAGGGCTGATTCTCCTAAAAGTAAGAGGAGAAAGAAGAGTGAGGAAGAGGAAGGACACTGAAATTTTCAAGTGATGCTACAAGCAGCTCTTTCAGTTTTTTTGACATTTCTCAGTTCTAGAAGTAGGTGGGTTACAGCAGAACCCATGTGAGGGCTGCTAGGGCAACATATTTCTGGTTTACAAGATCCAAAAATCTCTGTCTTTCATCTTTAAGTGTTATTCTCCAATCTATGTTTTTTCAGAAAAAATAAACTTTGTGGGCATTTGAATACTTTCTTATTTCAGCAGACTGCGTGGTTCATATGTTTATTAGTTTAACTGTTTTAGGTCATTAGTGCTCCTCCCTAAAAGGAGGTATTAAAATGGAGACCATTAAATGAGAGTTACTGTGATAGTCTCTCTGAGCTCCATTAAATGCTTTAGGTGTTTGCTTCTATGTGCTTCTGAAAAATTCCCACTTGAAACCTGAAGGGATCTTGGACCTGAAGAGTTCATAGGACCTGCAACTAAGATGCTTTATTTTCGATGTTTATTGGGTTTCCGTGGCAAGGTTTTTGTAGTAGGGGGCAGCTATAGGTGTGGGTTCTGAGAGAAGCTGCCAGCACCTTTCCCCTATGTCCGACAGATGTCCTTACCCTGATCTATGAACCCTTTTGTTACATTTCTCTCCCCTGTATAGTTGAAGAGGGAGAATAAAATAGTGGGTTTGTTGGGCATCTGATATCCAGGCAGAACCACACATTTCTAAAAGGGACAAGTCAAGATTAAATTTAATTGTTCAACTTTATGTAATCTCACCTTCTCATCTCTTGATTGCGTAACTTGATCCAACTGTCCAGATCCGCAGTCTTCCTGCAAACCCATTTTACCTGGGGACAGAAGAATCCACAGCAGCAATGGATTAACAGTGCCCTTATCTTGTACTCTTACAACTGACAGCAAAGCCTCCCTTTAGTGTTGCCAAACTTCTGCAGACCTGAGCAGAAAATGCAGGCACATGTGGGAATACGTAGGTATAATATTAAGTGTCTGAATTGTAGATTATTCAAATAATTAACTCAGCCAGCTACTTGGTGATCTACCTTGAATGATTAAATCTCTGGAGATGCATGCATAATCAGATTTAAAATGACAGGTATGCCTAATTACAATAATCGCTAGCAGAGCATTTTATCGCAGACTTTTGTGGCTTATTAAATGACTGGTTTGAGTAATAAACTAGTTAATCAGCAGAAGAAGGCTTTAGTGAAGTTGTGTAAATGATACTAGTCTGGAAATATTTTCTGGTTTGCAGCCTGTGGCTTTGTCATTGGGATCTTCTGAAGGTATTGGTAAGATTTACTCTATATAGTGTCAAAGGAAATCTAGAGAAAGAAGGCAGAAAGGTGTTCCCCATGTATTCATGGGCCATTGGTTATAGTGATAGTCACAGTTTTTTGATACCCGATTTCTCTGAACACGGGCATAAACAAGTATTTTCTTTTAAAGGTGTTTTCCAAAACAAGATGCATGCAGAATAAGCCTGCTGTGGCCATGCAGCTGCTGAGACTCAAGAGACCTATGTAGGCAAGTAGAGAAGCTGTAGCTAACTTGGGGGTCAAAAGTTTTCAGAATCACTTACAGTCGTGGTAGAACCTCCGAGAATCTTCCGCAGGGTGCCTTGCTGAAACCCATTTCCGTGATCTGGTTATCCAGCTCCAGTGGATACTCCAGGAAATCTGAATCATGTCAGACAATGAAAGCATAGAAAACATGCCAGCAGATAAGTAGCACAACATAATTATCAATTCATTACAGAAAAAAAACTATATGAGGAAGAGATGCATTGGCATCAGGCACATCAGTACTTTCCATGGCATTGCTTCCTATATAGGATCTTGACACTCTCATTAAACATAAATTTAAACAATTGCTTGAAAGACTGGAGAAGTGATACGGGCATCTTTAGAATGACTGAACACTAGATCTTTATGTTGTCTTGCATATCTTCTCTTTATTCATATGCAGTTTATTTGGTAAGATTTAATAAGCTCAGTACATGTTAGTTCTCAAGTTAAAAAAATAGAAATAAATATAGTCTGGAATGCAACAGAGACTATAAGGGACTTTGTAGTTTTAACCTTGTGTTCCTTGATAATTATAATGTGGTTAATAAATTGACTAATTTTGTTACAATATGGATTGTCAACATCTGCAAAAGTACTGAATTTGAGATTAGAATATTTCAATTAATGTATTCTCCCTTGCATTTTATTTTTTTTTCTTTTTACAGGGTCTTTAAATGTGTTTATTCAAAGATTATTTTAATGTATTTCATTAAGCTTTCAAAATAACTCCATCTCATTTTTTCCTGTTTGGAAGGAAAAAAAAGGTATTTCTTTCATCAGAGCTACAATGATGGCTCAAACTGCATTGTCCTACATAATAAAACAGATAGCATGCAGAACTAGTCTGAAATGAGGTAAATAATCTAGATCTTGAAGGTCAACAGCATGCCTGTGGGAGAGAAAAATGTATGCAAGAAATACTGTTCAAGGCATTTCCATGTATGCAAGTTCTGGAAGATCTGGTTACGGGTGTTATTCTCCAGTGAATTCGCAGAACAGGGAGCAGCAATAAGTTGTGCCTCCCCAGATGACTCTAATAAATAACTCAATTGTGACTGCAGAAGCAACTCCAAGAGGTGGACAGAGAGTGAAAAATGTCGACTTGTGAGAATGCAGCCACTGCAGCCTGCTATGAACTGTGATATCAGCCGGGAGGAAGCCGGGGGAGGAAAGGGACAGAGAGGAAATCAGTGCAATGGATGTCTTCAACCTACCTGTGCAAGAGAATATTGCTGAGCAAAAAATCACTTCCCCTACAAAAAAGCTGGTTGTGAATAAGCTTGGCTGTGGGATTGATCAGGTTTTTTTTTCTTTCATCAAAGGAGTTGCTGTATTTTAATCCTGCCTGCAAACATCTTAACATTATTAACATTAGCATTAGCATATTTGACTTTCATTTATGACTTGAGAGGTTTTGAAACTCTGTTATATCCTGGTTGCAATAGGAAGACAGTGGAAATGAATGAAAAAAAAAAGAACAGAGAGCAAAAAACTGTGGTGATGGTGGCAGTGATGAAATAAAAAAGAAAGTATTGGTTTGGGCAGATAGAAAACAAACTTTTATTAAACCAAAAATCCAGTGGGAAAGAGTGGAGTGTATTTGCAACATGTTGGCAAGTCTTAAAGTAAATGAGTTCTTCTAGGGCTTCAGACTGTTGATTTTTTTTCTCCATTTTGAATTATGAACAGCACTCCCCCCAAAAAAGTGGAAAACTCTACTTTAGAAAACATTGAAATGCTTTGATGTTCCAGCCTACAATTTTTTACTCAAAACATTTTGTCAACTTCAGCCCAAAAATTCATGAAATCACATTTTTGAGCTTATTATCTTCTGAAAAGAATTTGCCCAGCTGTATTTTCAGACTTTCGTGATGAAGAATACATCTACATCCTTCAAGCCTCAATGTATGTTTGCTGAATTGATATCTTGAACATTATTAATGCATTGCATTAGCAGCAAGTTTGAGGCATCCTCCACACTGTTGTAATCCAGAAAGTACTTCTGGTTTTATCAGTTTCTAGGGATGGCAATTCTGGAAGAGGCCCATATTGAATTGGTTTTCATCCATCTCTGAGTTTCATTACCTGTAAATTTTCCTGTGGAGATGTGGGTCACTGTTACATGCTTTTAGTTTACTGAAAACTAGCTTATTTTACACTGCCTTCTGCAAGGCCTACAAGTAGACCATAGATTCCCAAGTGGCTGCAGTACAGAGGACCACTGTGCTAAGCAGAACAAGAAGTCTGTGCTCCACTTTGACCAGATGGGCTAAGTTGCAGTTATATTTTAAGTACAACATGTAGGAACTATTGTAAAGGAGATATAACCTGTCTCTTCTAATGTATATTATACCAACTTTAGGGTAAAGAAAGAAAATCAATATTTGCTTTCCCAACTTTACTATGCACGGTGAGTGTGACCATGTTACTGCAAGCTGTACAGACTGTTGAGGCAGCAGCAAACACACACCCACCTTGATGGACAAGACTGTTGAAACCTAACCCCTCTCCTGAAGCTGGCTGGAGCGGATTCAGGCAGAACCAGATAAAGCACTGTAAAGAATCCCACCTACTGTGTTCTGTCATTGAAACAAAAGCAGGGTATCTCCATTTTGAACAACTTCCTAGAAATTTGAGAAATGTAGTGGGTGCCAACACATTGTACTTCTGAACAGTTGCTGTGCTCTGCTTTCTTTAAAAAAACCCCCAGAATGCTCTTTGCTTTGCCTCTATCTTTGTGCTCTAAGATAATGTCAGAGCTAATTTTTTCAAAACCTATTCTTACCCTTTAATTATACTAGAAAAATGTCTTTATTTGTAAATTGTTAGAATGGATGAAATTATATACACTTGATTTCTGCTAATAATCTGTACCTGTATTTTATCTGCTAATTACAGCAAATAGAAAATCTAGACAAGCATGAATACAATAAGATAATGTCTTTTAACAGTAACTAATTAAACCATAAAACAAGACATGTGCTATTTAAGGGATAATATTCATGGCACTTGAACACATCAAGTAATAAGCTGTGTTTGTAGTTGATTAAATGTCAGAGTGAATCTGAAACATCTAATAATTGCAAAAATAATTTCCTGCAAGTCTGCTAATAAGATGAAAAGGTTCAGTTTCACATTTTGTGATTTACAGATGGAAACACAGTGGACTTACAAGGAGAAGGAAAATTTTGATCCATAGCCAGTAGCCTTTTGGTGAGCTTTGTGGATGAGGACAAACATCAATTGAGCAAGTGGTGCTGCACACACCTGTGACAGCATTCTCATCTTCCTGTACTGTGCAAGTGCTTTCACAGGGCAAAAGCCATACTGATTTCAGCTTTTGTTTTGAGAAATGAGAGCTTACATTAAACACTCCTGTCAGTTACTGAAGTAAGAGCATGAAGCACATTGTGACAGTGTATGGACAGGCCAAGCTAATAGCTCCCCGTGTCTTGAATTTCTTCTCATGGTTATAAACTGATAAATGAAGCTTTGAGTCTTTCCCTGTCTCAGTCTCTAGTGCTGCTGAGAAGGTTTATCACAAAGAGATGGATTTTGGTCCCAAGATAAAAAAGAAAATCCTTATTGCATGTAGCATTTACAAAGCATTTACAGGCTTGTAGGATATGCATTCTTAAGTATAGTTATTTATTTTCAAAGATCATCTGCGGAAAGAAGACATTTCATTTACTGTTCTTTTGTAGAGCTATAAACAGCACGTCTCAGTTATTTATTATAAACCATTGCTGTCCTTCCTTGAGTTACAGATCTCAAGTTTCAGTGTATAAATATTAATGGCAGCATTCTGTTTGGTGTAACGTGTAAGCTGTTTAATCACACAGGCCCATATTTTCTGGAACCAACCTTATTTGCTCACACTTGATTTTCTGCACCCTGTTGCGTTTCTGATAAGTGTCAGACTCCTTTTAGAGAGTATGTTATGCACTCTCTGGCTCATGATTGGCTGCAATCCTTCTCCCTGTCATCATGCAACTCTACAAAGTGTCTTGAAATGGGAGAAATCTGGCTAACAACATTTCAATGCCATATAATTATCAGACGGTAACTACCCACGCTGATTACCACTCAAATTAAAGAGGGAGTTTAAAGATGAATTTGTGTGTTTATGTGTGGGTGGAGCTGGTGGCTCATCTCTGCCCAGACTCTTCAGCAGTAGGAAGCGCAGGTACTATATTTCCTCTAGCTAGAATGCCAACTGAGAATTCCTAACTAGAGAATGGAAAAAGAAAATGGGCCTCACTCCAAATTGTTTTAAGGGGAAGGAAAAGAAATATATGTTTTTCCTAACTTGGCTTTGGTTCTTGTTTAACATCAAGGGAAGCTATTGCTGCTGGAGGCTCTATATTGAAAGTTATTGCATTCGTGCAAGTTTCTCTGTGTCCCTTCTGTTGTCTCTTGGCCAAGTGGTGGTTCATTTCTGGGCTCGTAGCAGTTCAATATACATTACTGGAGGTCACAGAACCCAGCCTGGTGCTTTTTGCTCACATAATGGGCGGATGCTCTAACTACAGGCTGGAGAAAGAAATGGGAGCTACAGTCAGTCAGGAAGGAAAAACAACAGCCAAGTCACCATTTAGCCTTTTAAGCATTTCCAGCTGCTCAGAGCATTACTTTGTAGAAGACACATCAAAGAGCATTGACTATCTTTGCAGCTGAACTGCTCACAAGTATGGCTGACTATATTTTTAAGTCATCCCTCTGATATAGGACACAGATTTTTAACTGAGACTTCTGATGTTTTACCAAGCTGTTGCATCTATCAAGGCAAGTCAGAATATTGCCCACAATGGCATCCATCTTACACCTGGGTTTGAACCTGTATTTGTGCTGGATTCTTCCAATTAAAGTATTTGTAACAAGGGGATCTGTGGACAGATGCAGAATTTAAAAGCCACCACTGTGCATCGTCCACTTATGAGGGAGTTATTTCATAGTTTGTACTTTTACCAAGACCATCCAAGCTTCATTCCAAAGCATACCTGCAGTAGGTATATCTATTTCCAGGCCTCAGAGATAAAAGAATAAAAGTTTGTGACATCCTTAAAAAGAAGTTAGAGGACAATAATCCATACCTACAAATACTGTACTTTGCTGTGAGGACTTTCCAACAGTAATCTCTAAGGCCTGGAGGACTGATAATGACACTGGATACTACATTTGATGAAATTGGATGTTTTCTTGAGTAGGAAGGGGCATTTGTGGATGTTACCCTGTTAAAATTGTTCTTTTTAAATGAATGGTGTGGTCATGGACAAATATAATGGAAACTGAAAGACTAATGGAATATCATGGTAAATGCCAAACATAATTGGTCATTGCTGGGCAGAAGGGAAAAAATACCCAAAAAAAAAAACCAAAAAACCAAAAAAAAAAGAAAAGAAAAGTTTTGTGGTGGATCAAGGTGACTGTATTATCACAATATTAATGGTCATTTTAGTTGGAAAGATGAGACTGGAGACTCAACAGGCCCAATTTGCCTCAATGTAGTTGAAACAAGGATGCAGTACATGTTATTGTTGTAGTGTTTTCTGGATCAATACTAAAGAAATCCAGCTGATACTGTGCCATGAAATATCATGTTGGCAAAACTGAAACAGGACCATTTTTATTTCCATTACATATGGGTGTTTACAAGTTAAGATGGTTAAAGTCATCACACCTCATTCCAAGGTATATGTTGATTGTGACACAGATCAGGTTTCTCAACTGACTTTAGAAGACATTCCCATCTCTTCTAATTAGGTAAGGTCACACTGTTTTTCCTTACACAGAGGTCAAAAACATAGAGTATTGCTTCAATTTATAAATTTATGATTTTTAAATTTATTTATTTTTAAAATCTTCTGCTGACCTAACTTGGGTTATTGCCCTATCAGTTTGGGCTGCTAAAGTGTTACACAAAATAACAATAGCATTCAGACAGATGTCTGAGGTGCAGAGCCATAAATTTTGACAGCATTTTATTTGATGAAAGTAAACAGTGTAATTTTCCACTTTATGAACTCCATTTGACATACACTCTGATCTTAAAAAATTTATTGCATTTGAGAATGGAGAAGATGGGATGCTCAACTTCTCCATGACCAATAATTTATCAAATCTGTCTCCCATTTTTTTCTTCACATGCAAAAGCCTGTTCTGCTAATGTCCTCCAGTGTTTAAAGCTAATGGGCTATATTTGGGGTATTCTGTTATCTCAGATATGTGACAAATATTAAGCATAAAAGATGTCTACTGAAAGGGCAACATGATTTATTATTAATCAAAAGAATAAATCAGTTTTTCCTCTCCTATGACAATTCTTGTCTATTTAAAAGGGTTGTTAATATTGCAGTTATCTCATCTCATTGATAGTGGAGTTCCAGATGTTTCTGTTCCTGAGGGGTATTAGAGAGTTTTCACCATTTCTACATCTGGGTCCCTGGGCAAGGGACAGATGCTTTCTCTGGTTCAGGGCTCAACACTCTATCTTGATAATAATATTTGGATTAATAGTCAATATTGCATTTTGTGAGAACATATTCCTGCTAAAAAAACCCCAAAATATTTTTTCCATGCAAGACACAGTCTTTCATGCAGCCATGAGCCACCTAGAAGCACTATGTGGTAGTTGAGTGCAGATCCAGACATGGGAATTAGCAAAAATTCTATTTCCGATGCTAACAATAGACAGTTGTTCCCATCATGATCACACTCTTTTTCACAGTATCCTGGAAAAGCACTGCCTCTTAGCAAAGTGATGTCTCCCAAACTTTTCTAGAGTGGAGAGAAAGAGGTACTAGATCTTCATCATAATATTAACCTAGAATACAGCCCCACCTGCAGTTCTCACAGCCCCATCTACTAATTTTCTCTTCTTAGCATGATGATAGCATGCTGATTCCCGTGTACCTATCATAAGCAGAGGCAGCCTTAATTCCATGAATTCACTTTCCCCCAATGGGCAGAACATGAAGCTAGTTAGTTACAAGGTGGGTTTTTCTTGCAAATCACACCAAGAAAGCTTTCAGGAGTAAGAATTACGTGGTCCACATAAATGTGACTGCTGGGAATCACTACTGGAGGCAATGAAAGATTTTCAGCTGGAAAGTTGTAGGCCTGTTGGTTCTTGAAAGTGAGTTGAAAATATGACTGTTGTTCAACACCCTGTGCTCCTTGCTAAGCATCCAGATAGAGGAAACAAAACCAACATTTTATAGAAGTCAATATAACAACACCCATCAGTGAAGAAATTCTGCTTTGTGTTGATGATACTTTTGAAAATAAAGCAGCAATGTTAGATGGGGAGATGTGAAAAATCAGGTTCCTAGTCCTTTCCTTTTGAAATATAACTGTGCTTGGTGCTCCCAGCTGGCTTTTCTCTTTCAGGAGAGAAGCACACCCTCACACTGCAACCTACCCCCCACTCCACCCTGGTGTTAGGCTAAAATTCTCAGATAAGAGGGAAACAGATTTCTCTCCTATATTCATTGCAAGCAGTCTTTAACACTGGTCAGTTCACAGATCAGTGTTCAAAAGGACACTGCCACATCATCCCCCTTTACCATCTGGCTCAAGGAGATGCCTACTTTGCTGACCAGCTGAAATTCTCACTTGACTAGCTTTAGATATTCCAATCTAGTTGAAGTCACTGATGCCATACGGGGATTTTAATCCTCATTTCTACCCATGGTTTGAAGTATGTTTCCATTTGTATTGCTAAATTAAAATAATATGAGGAAGAGTAGGAAATGAGAGGAAGAAAGCAATAAGAGTGTCTTTTTAAATATATCTTTAAGTCTGATTCCAAGAGCTCACTGTGGAGATAAAACACTTTTGGTGGTTTACTGTATATTTGAGGGGGGAATAATGTTGTAATTCTGGGCCTGTAAACATTTGGCTTTGAAAAGTTTAGAAGTCTTCCTCCCTGCCGCAGCATAATTATACACCACAGAACAATTATTTTAGTCAATTAAGTACACTAAATGTGCATATTTAAGAAACCTGATTTCAGCATCATCTCTACCATGCTGCATCTCTACCCTATCACAATTCTTCCAGCTGAACCATAGAGCAATTACTTCTCTAATGAAGCCCAGTGGTTCAGCCAACTTTTGAAGGAGTGTTTGAAACTTTGTTTTGTTGTGGAAGTTATGCCAGTCACCACATCAGGGTTTGACTCTTGATTTCTGCTAATTGCATAATCCAGAAAAGAAAATTTTCTATTAAATTCTCTTTTATTATCACTACAGCTCAAGCTGGATGCCTCCAAGTAGGGATCCTGAAAAAAGAAATCTCTGGTAGTTTATACCCTTACGACTAAAGTTCCCCATCCTTCACAGGAGAGTTTGAACCAACAGTAATATTAGTGTCTGTGGTCTTCACTTTCTTCCTTTGGTCCTTTCATTGCCTCTTGGTGGGCTGTTTCTTTCCTTATCTCTAAGGTTGTAGCTTCTGATGATGATTGCAGCTTCCTTATCTTCTGGCATCTTATGTGTTTCTTCACACAACTGTTACCATATTAAACTGGCTCTGGGGCCTTAAAACCACTAACTACGTAAAAATTTAACAAATCTAGGTGTAAGTTCACAGCTTGCAGCTTAAAGCCTCAGCAAATTTAGCTAATAATGCTAAGCAAATTAAGAGATACAAGTTCTATAGAAGCAGTACACCAAACTGAATAGTTTTCAAGCTCCTATCTCACAGCTTTTTCTGCTGAGTCAATTGCCAAAGCCAAAGCTGTGGAGAAGTGTCATAACTTAATCGTTTCAGTTTGCAGAATAAGTTTTCTTATGCAAAGAATTACATTTTTCCATCATGTAGTCTATCAGTCAATAAAAGCTAACACTTTTGTTGCAGACTAAATTCACAGCATGCGCAGGTACTCAGTTTTTGATAATGACTGAACAATGGTTTATGAAAGCTTTTATTAAGAAAAATAACATTCATTTAGAAGTCATCTAGTGTTATGGGAGTTTCTCCAAATATTATTATAATATCAGAAGGATGATTAATATTATGGCACATATACAATTCTTTCATATTTTCTGGGACACAAGTTCTTCTCTGTCTATAGAATAACTGATGTGTATGTGAAAAGGAGAAAGATA
The DNA here is from genome assembly GCA_013397135.1 of Pachyramphus minor. Lineage (NCBI taxonomy): Eukaryota > Metazoa > Chordata > Aves > Passeriformes > Tyrannidae > Pachyramphus > Pachyramphus minor. Next base: position 649,661 of record VYXB01005247.1, on the reverse strand, counting down.
TCAGTGCAGGAAGGAAAGTAGACTGCACTGCTTATGTAGAGAATGTTTGATTTGGTATTAGACTAAGAAAGGAATGCAATTGATTTCAAGCCAAAGCAGAACAAGAACAAACCAAAACACTGAAATACTGTTACTACTATGACTACTACTCCTAGAAAAAAAAAAAATTAGGCTAAATATTTTTCATAAATATTCATTACTTTATTACATTAATATATTCATTACTCACACCAAGTCCCAAATCATCTTGTCATGTGGAGATCTAGTGCTTCAGCACTTCCTCCAAACATATTTTAAGAAAAAAGAAAATCTTTTAATGAAACACCTTTTTCTCCCCACTCTAATTTCACATTAAGTACTTAATATTTAGTAGGTTTTTACCCTTATGACTTACAGTAGACAAACACAGAAGTGGACTCTATGATACATCTACCACTTGGGGCTTTTACATTTAGCAAGGCAAGTGCTCTGTTAGTAGCTCTTGCCTCCACTTAACATTGAAAACACAGCTGTACTATGGAGAAGGAGAAAGAAAAATTGCAATATTACCATGTTCCTACCCTGTTCTACAATCAGTCCCAGTAAATATCTCTCTGAAAATCCGTGTCACACTAGATATTTGTAAAAATATAGATATCACTCCACCAGGGATGTCAATGATAAATGGCAAGGATGATCTCTTTTGATTTCACTGGCATGCTCTTACTTGCATAACCAAAGACTGGTAACTTCTTTTAGAATGTCTGGAATGTTCCCTCACTTGTTAGTTCTTCAAACAAAACATCCCTTTCTTTATTCAAGTAAGAAATGGATTTAGGACATATTCCTGAAGCAACCTGGGCTGTCCCTGTTTTTCATCAGGAACTAGCAGCCCAGTGGAATGAGTATTCAGTGTGATAAATTGGGTATGGGGTGAAGGAAAAAGATGAATGAGCACAGGCACTGTCAAGGCTTCTCTGGTAGAAAATGTTAACCATGTGCTTGGAGTGTCCTGATAAGTCTGTCAGATGGCCCATTACTGGGAAAAATCTTCTCTTCTGACACCATGCTGATGTGGTTGTGAAGGCAGAATTGGAAAGTAATGGCACTTACAAAATACAAATTAAGGGTGGTTTTGTTGTCTGGATTCAGATAAAGCATTGAAACAAAAGTTTTTCTGCTTTCACTCTCAGAAATAGTCACTGTACCTAAGCATGAATAAGGTGGATGGGGTTGAGCAGAAATTCAGGCTGTTTTCCAGGAGTACGAATTCAATGGGTTGTGCTCCTGGGTGTTCGAATAGAGCTTTCTTAAGCTTCTGCATGAGGGAAATAAGGTCAGGACCCAATTCATTGGACTTACTGAAAACAGTTAATAATTACTTGCAAATTTTTAATATAATTTAAATACTAAGAGAACCTTTAAATCCAGTTACTTAGAGCAGACATCTCCCAAAGCTGAGCAAAAAAGGGGTAAGAGGCCAAGCCCATTTCCTGATTTAGGTGTCAAATAATTTCTACATTCTTTCAGTCTTAGGCAAAAGATTAGCAGTATCTGTCACAGATTGCTGAGGACTTTCCATTAACTCCAGAGGCCAAAGCACTTTTGCTTTGAGTGGATAGGCTATTTCTGCTCTGTAACAGTAATTCTCTACTCAAAGGCAATAAAATTCCTTTAGCTAACCTTGAAATAAAACCAGATTGATTATTTCTGACATGCAGTATTGAAATCAACACCCTGCTGTGGAAGAGGTGTTGAAGAAGGGACTCTACCTTAAATGAAATATTGTTTCCCTTGTGTAAGGAAGAGATTAAAATCCTCAAAATGCAAACTTTGGCAATTTGATAATCAAGAAAAAGAGATAGCAAGAGCTTGACCTTTCAGACAAGCACAATAACTTTTCTAACAGTTGTGTTTGTTGAATGTTGCCAATTACAAAAGACTGGCCATTGCTTTCATCTAACCTTCTTCCTATCATTCAGCAGTGGTAGTGTAAATAGTGGCTGGAAAGGGAGGAGCTGAACAGAAAATGGATGGTTGCTCTAACCCCCAGTCCATTCTAGAGGAGTCCTGTTCATGGTGTAGAATGAATGCAGCGCAGTTCCAGCTCCTGGATGGATCCAGTTTGCAGGCAGGCACTGACGTTACAGCATTAAAACAGGCATTGTCCATTTAGGTAAAGGAACACAGCATTCCAATTCTAGCTCAATAGCAGTAGCAGAAAAAACCCCAGAGATTCACCTGTGTAGGTGTAGGAAGAGCTCTGGAGGGCTTAGTAACTCCAAAGTGTGCTGTAATTTCACTCTCAAAGTTGGTCTGGGAGCATACAAATGTTTTTGCAACTGTGGCTATATAATATTCCCTATAAAAGACTTTGTCCTGGGAAAGGAGTCAGAATACTCTACGCGTGAGCTGTCCAAAGGCTATTTTGAAAGCATAAGGCCTAGATGTCAGTGCACATTTTGTAGAGTCACTGCATCTTTTCCAACAGCTAGAGCATGATCCAAGCTGCATCACAAAGATGCTTTTTTCTCATGTGACTGAGAAAGAAACCCTGCCGAAGAATGACTTTGTATGTAAACACCCAAATTCCAAATCTGAGTAGTTGATATTCACCCAGAAACTCACTAGATAAAAATTTGAAAAACAAGTACACTACAGAAAATCAAAACTGAAATAAAACTTGGAGGGTCCTTGACAATTACAGTTACACACACACATGCACACAAAAGATGATTGAGAAGTTTGCAGAATCACAAAATGGGTGCTGAGAAATGCTAAGTATCTGTGAAATTTTTTCTGCTCCCCAGTAAGTATGGTTTTTAACAAAACAATTATATGCTGTGGTGTTTTTTTCCCCACAGGACACCTGACTCCTCCAAAGCACAGGAGGGATGATTTCTGTGGATGGATCAGGCTTGCAGAGTGAAGGAGACTGTTGTTTGTGGGTTTACCGTCTTCAATGTGACTAAACCTTGCCAAGAAAAATTCTGGCATAGCTGTATTTTTTTAAAATTGCTACAGCAGATGGTAATTATTCAGCTTATGGGGGAATTGCTTAGAAATCCATAACTTTTATGTGCACATGTCATCAAATTAATAAGGATTGTTCCTGTCGAAGAAGAGCTTGATTTGGTCTGGAACAATGTATGGGCTGGAAATAGTGCAATGTCATTATCTGCTGTAGTTACCTTTCATTGGCTGTATTCCATCAGCAATGTGGGATGTGCCACAGAGGCATCTGGTAACAGGTGAGGGTGTAGGATGTAAAGACTGCACTAAGGATGTAGGACATGAAAACTGCACCTGTGATTCAGCTAGGCCAGGACACCTCTAGGCCTTGACTGGAGACCTCTTGCAGGGATCACTGAGATCCCTGCAATTTTGTCAATACTCTCTTCCCCTGGTGCCACTCATCCTGCTACTGAATGAAAGTGAAAATGGAGATATTCAACACATTTCTGTAGTTGGGCAAACTGTTCTACAAGAGCCCAAGGAGCAACATGAAAGTGCAAGTGTGTTATCCTTCAGATAGGTATATAGCCAGGAACTGGTTTCTCTAAGTTTAGATTTTTATAACAAACCTTTCTGCTGAGAAATTCCCCAGTGTCATATTTTGTGGTTTGGGACTTTTTTTTTCTTCTCTTTTATTGCACACTCAGACTTTTATTTTAGTAACTTTTTTTACTCAGAATTTCTTTTTTTTTTTTTTTACATTCTAGGAGCAGGAGAATAGGTGAAAGATTAAAGAGAGTTTTCATACTAAGGTTTGAAAGAACTGAACATCCTTGTGTATAGGGGAGAATTTGCAGATATTTTCTTGCTGTGAAATTGTTGTTCAGGTGGACTTTCATCAGCCAGACCAGTTTCCTTTAGAAATTCAAATGTTGCATGTTCTGTGTGCAGACTCTGATGAAGAAAATTTACTTAGAGAAAATAAAAAGAAAAATTAATTAAGAAATAAAAGCATTCTAATTAAAGTGCTCAATGATATCTTGGGACTATGTAGCATATTATTTTTAGTGGTTTGTGATGGGTGCAGAATTGTTTCCTCATATCCCTGTGACAAAGAGATGTAATAATCCTGTACCTCTGCACACTAAACCAGTGACAAAGGATCCATATAAATACACTGTCATGTGCTTACATCTCTATTCAGTTACTCAGGTAGTTGCACCACAGCCCTGTCTTAGCTTGGCTCAATGAACAGAAGCCAGCAGGTATTAAGTTTCTCTGCAAGTTTGACAGATTTGTTTTCAGCCAGGCTTTGTCTGTCTTGGAGTCACACACTGTCTTTTTTCTTGGTCCAATTCTGAGCCACTGAAGCTGGGAGTTATATCTTATCTTTAAAAGGGGCTCAGGCAGTGTCTGTAGGACTTGGTGTCAGAAGGAGGTCTAGGTACTCCAGCAGCCCTAACAATTATTATTAAAGAAAATTGATTTCTCTAGACAAGGACTATATTCTGTAAAGAAGCTGGTCCCCATTGTGGGTGCTGGGTACTTCTACTACGTGCATCTTCAGTTTAAAATTACACAATAATTTAAAATAAATGTGTAGGTACATGGGATCTTTCGAACTGCTCATCGTAGCCATGAATCTGCTGGCACTGATGTCAATAGGAGACTCCCCCTAGAATTCAGATAGCTAATACAGGCCAGCGCTAAGTGCTTCTAAAAACCCCAGCCTTATAATCCATTTATTTGAATGAACTCATTTCCTTTAAAAATGGAAAACTAAACAGGAATTTTAGAGGCATAATGCTAATGTCATCACAAATCTTGCACACTTAGCTAACATCTTCCAACCCAAAGAGTATAAATATGCTCAGGCTATACATGGAGCACTTGGATATCCTCATTAACAAGTGAATGCATCAGTGAATTCTGCTTGGCAGAAAATGTGTTGGCAACTCTGACATACATCAGTTGCTGAGTTGCTAAGTTGCTGGACAGTTTCTGCAGCTGAGCAGAAGAATCCCCATTCTTAGCTATTATCTCATGAGAAGTTTAATATCCATTCAAAGAAGCTAGGATGTCACTTTTTGACCACTTATCTGGCAGATCACAAATCACTGTTTACATACTTTTGTGAAATAAAGACCTAAATTAACCCTGCCAGGATCAGTAAGCATGGATTTTAGGGACTGGTAAGCATTCGTCCCCAGACCTTGAAGGGCACAAATTTTCATCTCTGAACATGGGAAGAAAATTGAGATTTTATATGCACAGAAATAGAGAGAATGTATGCCCTCATAACCTTTTATTCTGTAGCAGAAGACAAATGACCAAAGTAGATAGGAATAAAATTAGTCATTTAAGGGGTAAGAATAACAGTAATACTGCCTGTGTAGAATTATGTGCTACCTCCATATTATATGCAACTGATATTGCCCTGTCTCTGTTTTACATTGCATTGCATAGGCTCCTGAATTCAAGCAGTACCTGGGAAAAAAAGGCTACCAAAGCAAGAGTTATCTGCCAGAGGCACGAGAGAAGGTTGCCAGTGGATAGCTGCAGCTGTTTGTCTGAAACTGGAGGAAGAGCTGGAGGAAAAAATCAGGAAAGGCAAGAGATTCATATGCTGTGACCTACCACAGTAGAGGCTCTAGCAAAAATTCACCTAAAATGTGGAAAAAGGAAATACATTTGGTGAGTGGAAAATAGCTGCCAGCTGCAGACTTTCAGATTGAGTTTTAAATATTGCTGAGAATACATTGCTCAGATGTTAACTGAATCTTCTGGGCATAAAATTTCATTTAGGGCATTGCATTAAAGTGCTGCAGCTTTCTGCAAGAATGGCAAAGTTTCTTACACAGGCTTGTATGTTACACCCATTATGATATCTGGCAAGTTTGTGCATAATCTGACATGCATCTCTCAGGTTATTCCTCCTTCCAGTGAGGCAACCACATGTGCATACTTAATGGATAAATTTTATGTTCTCTTGGCTTTTATTTCTTTTTTACTTCCCTTATTAGATCAAGAACAAATTTAGAAATAGCTAGGAAGTAATGTTTTTCCTCTACAAGTCTTAACCAAAAATAATTTATTTTGCTTTCATAACCCATTGCAATTGAAATATATGAGTGTTTTGCCATAAACCTGATGTATTTTGATTAAAAATATGATTAGTGCAAGTTTCCATTTAAATTAAAATATATTTTTTATAGGAAAAAAAATTACTCACACAACTCCTTAACCAAATTGAATAAAATTTATTTCCTTACTATAATACAAATGTACCACAGTATTTTTCACCCTGAAGGACTTCAGATTTAGAAATCAGGCATTACTGGGAAGTAGCTGGGGAAATATCTAACAGCATACAAAAGGCAGCAGATGGGTTCAGGTCAGAAATATAATCTTTCAAGTGATATAAAAGAGTATATTTATCTATAGGAATATTTCTTCAGTTGGAACCTCAACCTGGGCACACCTCACATCTTAACTGAGGGTGAATTCTAATTGTTTAGCATGATAAAATCCTTTTTACTGATAGTCAGAAAGTAGGTGCGAAGATGAGCATTAATAGGGCTGTTCCCCTGTCATTCAGAAATGTGCAAAATCTTATAAATTTCTCCCTTTAAGTGAGTACCAGAAGGGTTAAATATTAATTAAATAGCTTTGAGAAAGTCAGAATGCTTAAAAAACCAAAACCTGCTTGTATCTGAACTAATGGATATTCTATTAGGGTTTGGGGAATTTTTTAACCTTTTTTTTTTTGTAAGTAAGAAAATCTGTCAAGAATTTTAGTTGGAAAATTTTCAGAGGCCTGTTAATTCACTGCTCTGTTCATCCATGCCTTTTGTGTGCAGCTGCAGAGCGTTATTGTGTCAAATGTATTAAAATGAGGCACTGATTTAGTTAGAGAAACTCTGAAGGAACTGATGAAAGCAATCTCTTGAAAAATGAGGGAAATATGCTTCTCCAGAGCTCTTAAAAGGGATATTTTAACAATGCACCAAGCAATTTAGAACCCAAAAGAAAACCCACAAAGCAGTGGGTTAGTACTGGCGAGGTAGTCATCCCTCCATAATGCCATAACTCAATACTCTCTCCTGATTCAGAATCAATTTGTGTGTATTTAACCTTAAGTCTGAGATTAGGGCCTTGTTGATTTCACCGGGTGTTAAATCCACACTTAAGTTTACAGCAAACATGAGAAATACAAATTCCATTTTGAGACATGGAAGAGGGTGTATGCAGTAAGTCTATTGGGCTTGAAAATGCTATCTTTGCACTACAGGAAACCTGAACTTTCACAAGTATGTAGGGACCTTTGATCCTAACAAAGTCACTGGGAATTAGACATTTAAGTGCCTCTTGAGAACCATAACAACACAGTGACAAGGTGCTTAGGTAGCTAATGGTGTACTCCACATTGCCTAGTAGGATTTTTAAGCTTGGTAATGTACTTAGTTTCAACTGGTTTAAAAAAGCCCCAAATGTTGCAATTCAATGAGTCACATTCTTTCTAGGAACAATAATGTTGTTGCATTATGAATGCTTTTGTATTGAAAGTGTCCAATTCAAATAAGTATCATATGATTTGTATTAATAACATGTTGCACATCTGTTCATTGTAACTTCATTTGAATTAATGGCATGTAAGGCACTGCAATTCTTTGATTAGCCTCTTCTCTTTGTTGTGTGATATGACAAAATTGCAGATCATTTAAAAAAATAAAAATCTAGGTGTCTTGTCTTTATAGTCTGTAGTAGAGCACTGCAGCAGTGCTTCAGCTGAGCATAAATGATCAGACCTTGAGGCAGCAGCTGGGAGTGACAGCAGTGCAGTTAGCAGGTATTTAGCTTTTACAGTGTCCAGTGAGTTTTGGTGCATGTGTATTAAATCTCTGGAGTTTTGGTGTTCTTAGAAAGAGCTCATATGGATCCTACACATTATCCTGATTTCAATCAAAATGTGAACAAAAGGCTCTCTTGTCTCCTTCTTTCTTCCTCAGCAGCTACTATAAATGTGAAGGTTGTCCTAACAGGCAGTCTGGTATCTGCCATCTCTGAAGTTCAAAGGGATGCAAAGTTCCACATGGTTTCATGCATCCTGATGCCTTTCTGTAATCTGTTACCCACAGTTCTCTTCCCCCAGAAGGGTTAACATCCCTTACATTCTTGACTTAACTTCTTGATGGCACAAAAGTTTTACTTGTCAATATAAATAACTCAACCCTCTTAAAATCTTGTTAAATTCTTTTCCTCACCAATTTCCTGTGGCATTGAAATCCATGGACTGATAATGTGATACTTTAAGACACTTTCCCTTCTGTTCATTTCACATTTTCTGCCTGTCAATTTAATCAAGTTTCTTCTTGTAATTGTGTTACGGGTCTGGGACTGTCTGTGGAGGAGTATCAGACCTCTTTCCCCTAAATTTTTAGGGATATTTTGGGGATATTTTGAGTGGTTGCTTTTATAAACTAAATAAACTTGTTTCTTTTAATTGCTTCCAATATTTAATCACTCTTTCAGGTTTTTTATACCCTGTCCATGCAACACTTTACTGTCTATGGCACACTGGAGCTTGGAGTTGAGATAGACTACCCTGTGTACAGTATTAAAAAAAAAAGTATCACCAAATCACAAAATCCTAGTCTGTTTCAATATTTCCTTCAGCAATCCTTGTAATTTTTATTGTTTTTCTCAATCACTTCCTTGTTCTAAAATCTCCTGAACACTCCAGCCTGCTCACAACAAGTGCTAGATCTGTTCCTGAAATACTCCAGGTAATTTAGATCTCTAGGTAATTTGGATCCCAGCAGAGTGTGAAAAATAATTAGGCTTTTTCTCCCACTCCATATCAATTCACATTTATCTAATTTAAGTTATAGCTTCCATATCACTGTGATGCTGATAGGTTTGTTCAGTCCTGTTTGAGCTCAGATACCAGCTACCCTAGTCGCTCTCGCTTTGTTAACACTGAATTAACAGTGCCTTTCTTCACTTCCTAGAGGTAGAGCTAAAATGATGATATGGTTAGTTTCAGATCCTAAAAACTGGGGTGTTAAATACTTATTTGACCCACAATTTGCCTCATACAAAACATCCAAGATGCATGTAACCCTTACTTGTAACAAAAGATAGATTCATTACTGTCAGTGTACTTACAGAAGAACATGCAAAGTTGCTGGATTTCTGTTTGTTTGTTTGCTTTAACATTTCAAATTTATTTATTTTATTATTTTTTGCTAGTGACAGGACAGTTTGTAGGTCTCCAATACCTCTTTGGCTTAGTCTTGGAATCAGGTCTTCTTTCACATTTATTTATCAAAACTTTTCACAAGGATTCTCTGAAGCTATAAAAAAAAGCTGTGTTTGGGTTAGAGGAAAAAGGGGATAATAGCTACTGAGAGGTAATGCATGGACTAGGAGTGCATACTTCATTTCTGTATTAACTGGGTAAAGTATGGATGTTTTAATTAAGTTTTTTTTCAGAATTTTAATTCATTGGAGCTTGAATCTAAAATATCAGCTGGTAGGTGCATATGAATCGAAAGTGAATGTAATGGTCAAATGAAGAAAAGTGTTGTAAAAGCACCTGTCTCAGTGTTTTTCACATTGGATGTTACCATAGCACCTAAACATTTATGACATACCAATACCTGCTGCTGGTGCCACCTTTGAGAATAATTCTAAATTCTTTAACAAGAAACTTCTGGATTTTATATTAACAGGTTTTCAAGCCATTCTTACTATCGCCCACCTACCTTTTTTTGCTTGTGTTCTGCAGATTTTTACACAGACCTGATAGGACTTTGTAGTCAACAATAAGAGAAGCATGAAAGATGTAACCAGTTTTCATTCTGAGGTTATTGCCACGACTGCGTGGACTTCATCAAATAAATGCTCACCAGGTTGTTCAAAGTGCAACAAGTAACCTAATAGAATGTAGTACTTGGTTAATTGCCTGAGGTACTTATTAGTGTCATATTCACTGTTAATGAACTGAAGTGCCTTGCCATCTTAGCAGTTTGATCATTGATAGAGAGATAAACTGGCAAAATTTGTTTGTGGTTAGCAGTGTGATGACTTTTCATTTTTCATCACCATGAGGATCTCTATACTTGTCTAATTGACAAGTATACTGGGACAATCAACAACTTATCAGCTATTTCCATGATTTCTATTGGTGTATGCAAGTAATACACTGTTTTTCTATAAAATATTGGATGTGGAACAGTACAGTATACTTTTTCTGCTTTGAATATTGCTGGTATTTAGTAAGCACTTGATGCAGATCAGGTTGAGTGAGGTTACTTTGATGTTGCTACATTCAGAGCATCTCAGATTTTTAGAGAAATGGTGATTGGGAAAAATCATGATATGCTGAGATAGATTGAGCCTTCAGAAGACTTCCAGTTCCTAGGTTTACATGTTTTTCTTCAGCTCATTTTTCATTGAAAGCAAAATAGTCAGGTTTTTTTGTCTTTTTTAATAAGGAAAACCTAAAAATATGTAGTTTAGGCATATGGGGTACTGTCTTAACCTGCAGAAGGCCTGAAATGGCCAAAAAGGGCTACTGGGCAATGCTTCAGTCAGTCAAACTGCACAGACAAGATAACAGGGCAGAGCTAGACATCATGTGGTGCAGTATTTTGTAGGAATCCGACTGCCATAATCTGTCATGGATAACAGCATGGTGATTGAGCTGCTTGTGCTTAGATGCTCATTCATTTCACTCTGTCCTGAGGGACCATTAGAAGAGGAAGCGCTTGGCTGGGAAGCTGCTGAAGTAGTAATAGTTGGGCCAAGGCTGCAAGAACAGGAATTCATAGCCTGGATGTAAGAATGAGCAGGAAACTTGTATTGTCCTAGTTTGACTCTAGCCGCTGTAAAGCAAGAGAAATTCAACAGTCCTGTTCCAGTAATTGAAGCAAGACCATCTGGATAGAAACTGACTCCCAAACACCAGTGCCAGCTCACACATCTTTAGTAAATATTTGTGGATGCATTGCCCAACTCATCCAAGAGTTCTATTGGAAACATTCACTCTCCTGGAACTATAGGAATTGCTGAGCCTAGGGAATTTACTCCCAGATATTTTGAGTGTGGTTTTTTTCAGTCCTCCTTCTGGTGGACTTTTGAGAGTTGAGAGGTTTTTTTAATCAGAAATTATGGAGGAATTGCCTTTCCTACCTTACACTTGGATTTTGGAGGAATGCAACAATTAAAAGTTTTCATGCCAATGGATTGGAAAAGAAAACCTGTAAATCTCATGCTATGAAGGAGTGACAGTTCATTTTTTTTTGTGGAGAAGCTCACTGGAAAGGGAATGTCTGATAAGAAAACCTAGTCCCTATATTAACTATAGGCACCAAAGAAGTGCCACTGATATTTTCAAATGATATTTCCTACCTGCTTGACACAGAATGGCATAGTTCTGCCTCTGCAGGTAGATATGTTTCTCTCCATAGTCTATAGAAGGAGCCTGATTGACAAGCAGAGCTGAAATCCCACTTTAGGCTGCTAGAGTAACCACTTTAGGATAAGAATGACCATTGAAATATTCAACATAAAAAAGTAGTATCACAACTTTTTTCTGAAAACAATCCTTACCAGTGCTTAAAACACAGTCTTTAAATTGTGATTAAGCCAACAGACAGAGATCTTCACCAGAACAGATTTTACCTGTTCACATACCAACTCTCCACATCATGGAAGCCTCTGAGACTACCCTGAGAATGTACAGCATGGAGACTAATCCCCAGGCTTGTAATGAGCCATCCTGAAAAAGACATTCAAAGTGTCTATTCCACCATGCTTCTGCTTATACTTAGGTTTTATATTGAAGTACATAAATGACACCTTCATCTTCTAAAGTCTTTCTCCGCAGTCAACTACAAATGCCCTATGAGTCCCCCTGCCTACAGGCATCTCCTTCAACAGCCCTCCAACCTTCAGTGTGGATTTTTTCTAAACTTATCCCTGAAGCAGCACTCTTACTTCACCAGACATATAAACAGACCCGTAACAGATGAACATCAAACATAAGAACTGCCAACACATCTTTTCAACTGTTAAAATACTTTGTCCTCCACTGGACCATTACAAGACCTGGAGCTTACGTATCCCATGTGTAATATACTTTAGCAAGCACATAAAACATCCACAAGGAAATCACATGTGTGAAACCAAACAGCCAATAAACATCAGAATGAGTAAATAATTGACAAAAAACAGACATACTCAAAGATTAGAGAAAGAATATTTCTCAGAAAAAACATCAATTTCGTTTTTGCCTTTTCAGTTTTTATCCTCAAGGGAAACTTGTGAAATACTTTCAATCTAAGTACCTAGGAACTAAAGTTCATAATGTGATTGAAAATAATGAATTGAGTAGAGATATAGTAGTTTTATACCACGTTATGACTTTTTCTTTCCATGACCATTAATTCTTGCAAGTTCAATTGTTGATAAATCAGAGAAATCTTCCCTCTTCTTTTCTCGCAGGACATAGATATCTTGTCATCTGTTCTGTTGCAGGTGCCATTCCTCTGTTCCTCAGGTACCTGCTGCGTTTTCTCTCAAATGACCTAGCTGATTAACAAATTTAAAGTGGTTTTTCTCAGCTTGTATGTAACTCTGCTTTTCTTTCAACCCTGAAGAACTGCACTTGAAAGTTTGTCTGTTTTGACCATAGTAATTAAAAAAAAACACTGAAAAACCAAACTCCTTCTCTTTCAAATCTTGCCTGGCTTAGGAAATATGCATACTATTTTGGAGTCAATTTTATAATGTAAATCCGATACAGTCTTTTAGACTGGAGATTTTTAATCTGCTTGGATGCACAACAAAAAAGCAAAAAAATTCTATCCTTTGAAGTAGGAATGTTCAAATTCACATCTTATTGCACTGGTTGAAATAGGGCTCAAAGATAGTTATTGAATTGATGTTTATACTACTCTCCAATAGGCTAAGGGAGATAAATTTCTCTGATATTTGCCTCTTGTTGTCTTATGTGGATTTTATAAATCAGGACAGACCATATTTGAATGATGCAATTTAACATATTCAAATCAAAGAATCACAGAATAGTGAGGGTTGGAAGGGATCTCTGGAGATCATCTAATCCAACCCTGAATCTTTTAAATGCTCAAATGTATGCAAAAAGTATTGTACAAATATTATACAATGTTAATCAATCAAACCATTCAAACACCTTTTAGTCACCAGAAAACAGATTTCTTCCTTTTGCAAATATTTCTGAATAGAAAAGCAATTTGTTAAAATGGATAAAGCACTCTGTGGCCTATGCTTTTAAACAGAGTGAAAATTCATATTGTTTTTCCAGTGGTTACACTTATTTGCTTTGTTCTGATCCATCTTAGCCTTTCTTCTCTGTGGTTTGTTTAGTGATTGGAAAACAGTCCAATATGGTTGACTTGATGTTGTTGTAATGGATTGGGTAAACCATGTTTTGATTCCCTGTATATTTTGTGGATGGCAGATGTTCACAACATTTGTCTGAAGCAGTGCTGATGCAAAGGTAGGTCTACCTGTTAGTTACTATTTACACAGGGATATTGGTGTTGGCCTTGTTGGTTGCAGGTTTTGAGATCTGAGGCTTGACAGAGAAGTGTTTTCTTGTCTCTGGGGAGTAGAAAAGCCCAAGGCTCCGTAGTGAGAATGCCGTCTTATGCCATTATACAAATGCTTTTCCTGCCTGCATTTACCTCTGTAGAGCTATTTGTCTGAATGATTTGTTGGTACTTAAAGAGCAGGCCAGTGTATAATGTTGTCTAATGTCATCAATTTTCTACATTTCAAACACATTTGGATAAACTTTTCAGGGAATAAATATAACACCAAAGCCCAGCAGTTGCAGCTTAAATCACTTGTATACAGTGTGGTCTATTCTTTTTTAATGTATCTGTACTTGCTGTGAGGGAATTGGGTTAAATTCTCAGCAGAGAAAGTACGTTGCATTACATTTACAGGTTTCACAGCCTTGGGCATAAGAAAATTGGAATTGAACTACTTTTTCCCCTTCATATCTCCTGCATTGACTGCTCTTCTGAGAAAAAAAGATACCATTAATTCAGGCAGTAATAAGTGTTGTTAGTTGGCACATCCAAGTCCAGAACATCAAAAAGATGAGCAACATATAAATCCTCCTGCCCTTAAATATGGTAAAATTTAAAACATCCCTGAACTGTGCACTTCACCAGCTGATGGCTGTGATGAATCAGAGCAACCATATGTCAGGGAGAGAGCTGAATGATGAAGCAGGAGGCTTAATTTTCTAAGCTTAAGAAGGGATGTCAAATATTCACTAAAATAAATAAATAAGTAGATAAATTAATATTGGAAACTGCCTGAGTTCAAGAGAGGAACAGTGTTTTGAGTTGGCTACATGCACAGGCATATCACACAAACACACCCAGTGTTTTTTGAATGTTCTGCTCATCTGCTCTTTTAAGCAGCCAGTTAAAAACATTAGATATATAAATATGCTGCTCTGCAAAGTTGTCTGTCTTGTGCTTATGATTCTAGCAACAACAGCACGTGCTGGTTTGTTGCTGTAGGGTCACCTCACATGCAGTGGTAAATCAAGCGGATTTTGTGGCCTATTTGGGACTTTTGTGCATAGGGAGGAATCACTGATGCTATTTCACGGAGACACTAGAGTAGAATATTGCTATGTCTTTTAATTTAGACACAGCCTTTGTTGGTTTAAGATTACAGTGTCCCTTTCAGAGCACTTTACTGATGCAGCATTTTCTAGGCCGCTGGGTGGTCAGCTAGCTGACCACCTAGTAAAAACGTTAGGAAAAGCCTTTGACATTTTGTTGGCAAATAAGAGACAGATATTTCCAGCTTGTAAGAGTAAGCAGGAAGAAGGGATTAGTCTTATTCCTTTGATGGTTTAAAGCTGCCTGATTTGAACTTTAGAAGAGTCCTGTCCATTCAACATCCATTTAACAAAATAACACTGGAGTTATCTATAATCTCCTGAGGAGCCATGGTCCTGTCACTTTATGGAAAAAGCCTAGATGTATCTATCTGCAATTTCACCGTGTCCTTTTAATACACCTTATACAACACTGAATCACACTGATGTTTCTGAAAGGGAGTGAGGTGGCAGGAATTTTGCTAATTTCTACTGTCAGGGAACATGCTCCCTGAGCCTGCAGAGCATCCCTAAAAGCACTTCTCTTACTGCTAGTTGCACACAAGTCATGACAAGGAACAGCACATTTCCCACTTTCTCCCTGAAATAGAGTATGCTGTGTGACCATCCAAAAACATTTCCAGACATCCATAACTTTTTAATTGCAGATCATTACTTCTTTTCTCAAACCAAAAGCAAAACCTTAGTTTTGGTTGTTTTGTTTTGTTTTGTTTGTTTGTTTTTTGTGGGTTTTTTGGGGTTACTTTTTTTGTTATTTTTTTTTTTAATAAGGCTGTTGTATGGGTCAAAACTTCTGTATTAGAAGAGGTATACTCAAAGGAAACTGAAGATTTCCAATATGTTTTTGTTGTTGAAATGTCCCCTGCTAATGTAGGCTTATGTATACTATGCACATTTTGAGCTGCAGAAAGCAGTATGTTGGAATTAATCTGGGTTCCTTGGGTCATTTTGAGGAGCTCCTGTGATCCAAAGCATCAACTTTTAATTTCTGCACAGCGTGTGCATGGCATTTGCTAACATAAAGAGGTCAAATTAAGTCAGTGACTGTGTGGGGAAGACTTGCTGACAACAGCAGTCGCGAAACCAACTTCCCCTGTTCTGGGTCCCTTACCCTCACAGAACAAACCCATACAAAGAAGAGGCAGACTAGTTTGTTCTTCTCTCAGAGAGCCATTGAACATGAAACGAACTCCTAGTGCCATGGAAAAGTCACAGCCAGCACAACTGTTATCAGGGGATAATGGTCTTTTTGTAGTCGGCAATGGGCTCAGTGCTGTTTTTGCTGACTGTGAGCCACACAGTATAAGGCATGGTAAGCCTACAGCATATCCAGGGCCTGCAAACAGAGGAATGAACCTATGACCCTCCCTCTCTTCACTGCTACAGAAAAGCCATCTTTCTCATGTAAATGTCCCTCTTTTGTTTCCTGGTGTTAGCAGCAGTGATGTCATATATTCAGCCATCTCTTATTTTCCAAAGTGTATAGAGCACTCGTGAATGAAGGACCTGCAGTGGTTTAAAAGAAAATCGCAGCAGCCGGTCAGAAATAAAGTCCAGCATTATTAAATATTATGTGCTTTGCTCACACTACCCTCTTGAAAGAAATGTCAAATACATCCCTTTGGGTTACTGATAAAATGTGTGAAGGTAGAAAAATTGTCACCTCCAAAGCCTTGGGACCTATGAAATTAATTTTTTTTTAAATTTTCATTTTTTTGTGTGTGTGATTCAATATCAACTAAATTTTCTCTCCCAAGATATAATGTACTGCTTGTCGATATCAGTTAAAATCATGTGTCTACGATAGGAGAGACTCACTGGAAGTGTTTTGTTTTGGCACACAGCTGTACTTTTTGATTTATTGAAGCAGGATTGCTTGCCAGTTACCAAAGTAAAACCACATCCAAAAAAAAAACAAAAACAAAAACCTGGAAGACAAAACCTGTGGTGTTTGATTAAATAACCCTCCTTTTCTTTTTTTTTTAAGGAAAAATTCACACAGAAAATTTACAAAATTATTTAGGGAAGCAATTTAGTTTTAAATTGAAGCTGAATGGTTAATTGGTCATTAGTTAAGATTCTGCTGTGGTAGGTTGACTTTGTTTTCTTGCTCTTCAAGATGGAATAAGAATTTGAAAGTTGAGTGAAAAGAAAAAAAAAGGGTAACATTTCTGTAATACAACAGGGGATTTTACAAAGCATTCTCTTGTTCTATATGGCAGGATCCAGACAGAATTAGCATGTTCTAAAAATAATAAGAAAATCTGTTAATTATTTATATCTGCTTACTTGACTATTCATTAGTTTGTGTTTGTTGTCGCTGTAAAGACAAAACTAAAAGAATTGCTGCTACCAAAGCAATTATAGTATTTTAGCTTGCTATAGAAAAAAATTGACCAAAGCATGCACAAGTTGTAGGGAAACATCTTTTTCAGCATGCAGAGGAGAGTATGGAAAACAAACTGAGGGCAGCCAAAGATGTAATAAACAGAATTTATGAACCAATACATGTACATCAGTTGTATTTGTTAGGGCTCCAAACCTTCAAAGATTTATGCCAAGGGACTACTTGGAGTACATAAAGTCTTTTAGTGTCACTGCCTATGTTATCTCTAGGTGTTGAATTCAAACTTTTAGGTGTCAGTTGCAGAAATGAAAGGACTTATCAGTATACAGATTGGCATCAAACAATTTTGTTATTTTTTTTGCTTGAAGAGTGCTTGCTGTCAGCTTATGCTTCTTAAAGGTAGGTCAAGTTCTGAGCTGGCACAAAGCAGTACAGCTCAGCTGAGGTAAATGAGTCTTCTAACATATACAGAGTGAACTATTAGTCCTCAAGAAAGGTCCTCAGGACAATGGAGAATATAGCAATTCAAATTCCTGTACCAGCAAATACCAATCACCATGGAATGAAAGGAAGAAAATCAGGACTCCAGAGAGCTGATTTAGGACTAAAACATAAGAGAATAATAATAGGTGGAAAGTGAAAACGGATTTGTTCAAGTAGAACCATAGAATCAGGTAGGTTAGAAAGGACCTCTGAGATCATCAAGTCCAACCCTTGATCCAACACCACCATGGTTACTAGGCTATGGCACTGAGTGCCTCATCCAGTCTCATCTTAAAAACCTCCAGGGGCAAAGAATCCACCACTTCCTTGGGCAGGCCATTCCAATACCTGATTACCCTCTCTGTAAAGAATTTCTTCCTAATATCCAACCTAAACCTCCCCTGGCACAGCTTTAGACCATGCCCTCTTGTCTTACTGATAGTTGCCTGGGAGATGAGACCAACCCCCTCCGGCTACAACCTCCTTTCAGGGAGTTAATGAGAGCGGGGAAGTCTCTCCTGAGCCTTCTCTTTTCCAGGCTAAACAACCCCAGCTCCCTCAGCCTCTCGTCACAGTACTTGTGCTCCAGTCCCTTCACTAGCCTTGTTGTTCTTCTGTGGACCTACTCCAGCACCTCAATATCCTTCCTGAACTGAGGAAGAAGATTACCTATCTTCTCACAACTAAACCTGATCATGAAATCAGGTACTGTTCCCCAAAGATTCACATGGGGAAGTATACTTGAAATATAGTAGGAAGCCCCCTACCACATGAGAGGATTGGATGCCTGGGAACTGATGCCTATTGGCATGTGCTTTATTGCCCAACAGAGCTGTATAGCCATCAGATTGTCTGGTGTTCTTTTTTTTTGTTGTTGTTGTGGGGGTTTTTTTGGTGTTTTTGTTTTGGTTTGGTTTGGTTTTTTGTTGGTTTGGTTTTTTGTTTTTTTTAAACTTCATGCAATAGAACCGCTAAGATACTTTGGAGCAGAAAAAGAAACTGAAAACAGATGTGACCTTCTTTCCTAATGGTTACCTATTGCTGAGTGATGTACAACAGCAGGGGAGTGGGCACAGGCTTTCTAGGTAAGGATGTTCCCTTCTTTACATTAAAAAATCACTGGATAATATTGTGAAAGTTAAACAGCTTATGAAGTGTTTTAGCATGCATGATTCTGTGTGATGACTCATTCAGGCAGTGGAGTGGTTTGTAAAATGTAATGTTTAGTCTGTTGATTACTAGAAAGTATTCAGCTAAATTCTAGAAAATATTAATGAATCAATGCTTTTTTAAAAATCTCTAATGTTTACTTTTCAAGCAGTGACACTTTGAGTTGAATGTTTTACAAGAGGCTGAACTTTAGACTTGCCTTGTGTTCTGTCATTATATTAATTGCATTTTTTTATCCACTCCAGTGGGTACACTTGGAGAACAGGGTCTTAATGGTTGACAAGAGATAGTTTGAGCTCTAGACCTTATTTAAGTTGAAAATAAATTTTAAAAAACCCACCAAACTCAAAACCCCACCTTATGTAACATGGTTTTCCCCTACAATCTGACTATCCATTTTTCACCATTTCTGATGATCGGTATCCAATAAATTCATGGTGGAAAATAATCAGAAGAAACCTTGCAAATGTTGAATATTCACCTGAAATATTCTGTCACATTTACCCAGACCTTACCATTAACAACAAAAGAAATTGTGTCATCTTAGAACTTAACTTTCTGATAAAGATATATTCTGGGGCTGATAATGCATTATGTTACGGTATTTGCCACTGGAAGGAACAAATTCAAAAGACTCTGGTGTTTTCTGACCAAAGTGACAATACCTGTGATTTATTGTGACCATGGTTTATTATTGTCAGAAATCCTTTTATTATCATATTCAGTGCAAAATGAAAGACTGAGTGATAACTGCAGCTCAGAAACCAGAGTGAAAAGCAGAGCTGATGGAGGAAAGGCTGTCCGCAGGACCTCGAAAAACCTAAGCTCTAAGGATTTCTTGCTGAATGCTGCAAAGGCTCCTGTCTATATGGCTAGACCTGCATTTTCAATTTATATTTTATATAAGTAAAGTATTGTAGTAAGATGTAAGCAGTTGCTCATAGTTTCTCAGCCTACCTCCCTCCTACACTCCCAAGGAGTTATATACATAGAGAATACGCAGCACACATATAGCTACAAGAACACAGACATAGGTATTCACTGCATTATCAGGGCTGTTGTGTGGAGCAAAGCTGGATATCAGTAAGGACCAGTGCCAATATATTTCACCAGGGCTTATTTTTCCTAATTTTTTTGTTGTAATTTTAATGTATGCAGTTGTTTCAAAACTATGCATATTTTTTTACATATCCTCTGTTATCTACAGCTGTAGTGTAAAGGAAAGAAAGTGAAAAACCACTAAAACAATAAATGACACCTAATAGCTTCCCGAGAAAGCAGGCAGTGTTTTTACAAGAAGGAAATGAAAGACAAAGGCATAAAACAGAAAACAAAGATTTTTATGATGGGTTTTAAAATAAGAATCATAAAAGCGATGATGGGAGCAAAGAAGTCAAAAAACTTGAACCTGAAAGATAAAACAGTATTTAGGAATGACAATAGAGAAGAAAATATGCCAAGGTCATATGAAAAGGATAAACAGAGAAAGACAAGGAGACAGGAAGAGTTTGTTTGAGCACAGTAATTTCTATCACATTTCAGGCAGATATGCAAAGAAAAAGGAAGAAATGGAAGAACAAACCAAATAAATACAGTAACTAGAAAAGCACAGATGTGCACAGTTGTTTTATCTCCACTGAAACTACAAAGCAAAGAGAGAGCTTTTGAAGAACAGCTTTTTTTAAAAAAGAACAACAAAAACCTGCCTGGTAATTCATCTGACTTGCAGAAAGTTTAGAAGGGATGGTAAAATAAACTGTGAATGCATTTTTGACCAATCTTGATCTCTGGCAAGAATGTATGTCTGCTTTTGCTTGGAAATGTTGTCTGGTTAAACCCCTATACAGTACTAATATTCTGTACATGAGCATAGAAGACTGAAAATCCTGATATACAAATGGAAACTTGGTGTTATCAGTTACTGCAGCAAATCAGAATAAGGAAATAATTCATGTTATACTCAGTACAAGCAACAATGCTACAAAAATCTCTATGTAGTTCCAGAGTACAGGAAGGAGATTCCAAAACTGCATGGATACACTGCCATGGATTCGTAGTTTGTAATCACAGAAATAGTGAAATGATAGCTTCAGTCATCTGGAAATTGTTGTAAGGCTTTTATTTGCATTTCTGATTTCCCTAGAATACTTTCCTAGAGTATTTCTATCAAGCATCCTGTGTAAAAACTTGAAAGTACAAAAACAATCCACGTATTCTTGCTTCTCTCTAAGTGTGACATGTACAGAAACCTCTACATGCCGTTTCCCCCCCCCCTCTTTTTTCAGAGGAAAAACTTGAGTGCTTTAACATTCAATGATGTACTAAGTAGTCTGTCTCTGCCACTGCACAGCCCATCTCTTTAGCACTTCATATGAAGAGTTTCATCCAAATCTCTGAGTGCTGCAACATCACTCAGTAGCCACTGCTTCTACCTGAGCAATTCCCCAAACACTTTGCAGCAAAGACTTTATATTCAGCTATTGAGTTTCCATTTAAACAATGTATAATGGTTATTTCTGTTTTGTCAAGATCATTTCACTTTCAAAAAAAAAGCTGGTCACATGTATGGGTCCTAAATAATTAATTACCTTCTGTCTGAGTAGTACTGTGCTTCTTTTCTCCAGAACTACTGGGGAGATGGTTCCCTGCTTCTGAACAGTCTAAGGTTCAGTGTAGACATGACACTCCTTTAGGAAGTAGAACACATGTCCTAGAGGACCCCATCCCGGGTGGGAGTAGAAAACACCAGTTGCTAGTTTGCAGGGTAGAGGCATGATGCTTGTGTTCATTGAACAAAGCAATATGTGGTTGAGAATTGTTCCAAGGAAAAATATATTTCAGAGTTTTGTTTAAAACATATGGGCTCATTGCTCAATTTTGTGGCAAAGTTTATGCTGATGTTTTTGGTGCTGGACACCCGTCCCTTCAGAATGCTTCTGGAGTGCTGAACTTCTGACTGTATCTGCTTCAGTCCTCTGTTGACCTTCTGATTAGTTCACCCATACCTGTTTTAAGCAAGGGTTATGCTGTAAAGGATGTGTAGACAGTGGCAACCTAGCCTCAGACATGCAATCCATGTGCTCCTGTCCCCAGCACAGTTGCTTATTCTCCTTTGAACATAGCTTCCTGGAAGTCAGACGTGGATCATATTTGCCATGCTACACTGTACAGTATGGAATCTGAATTTCCTGTACCCTTTCCATTTGAATCAGTAATCCTAACAATGAGGTTACCCAGAGCACCCGAGGGGACAGACAAGGGTGAGATACAAAGCCTCATTGAGAAGGAGCTATCAATTAGCAGACACTCATTTACTATTCAAGCTGCATTAGAAAGTAATTAAATGTAAGCGGTCCTTCATTCAAAGTTTCAGGGGCAAGTAAATAAACTTAACGGAAGCCACAGCTATTAAATGGAGACATGACACGGGCAGTCAACAGCAGTAAAAGACTTCTAGAAAATAAACTCTTTTATGTTAGGCTTGGGGAGGGGTCTTAGCCATGGACTCTGACCGCAGAAACCTTGCTCTAGACTCTTGCTCATTGCATTGTACAGTTGCGTTTTGTTCTTAACAAAGGGCTGGAGTTATAAAACCACAGTGTAACCTCTGCAAGCTGACAAGACTTATTCTCAAGGCACAGGATGAATTTTTCAAGGCATTACAAGTAAATGATTAGTTTACACGTTCCAATGAATTAAACTGGACTACTTAAAACACAGGGAAGTTTCATGGTGTGGGCATGCATAATTAGAGCAGCCATGCAAGATAATTTCTCTTTCCTGATGCCAGTGGAAGGCAGAGAAATAAACTATAGTGTCTTTAACAAAATGGTTTAGTTTCATCTGGGTCAAAGGTTTTCAAGTGCTTTTGTTGAAATTACATTAGTATCGCAAGATATTCCAAAGGGACAAGCTAAAATTTCATTCCTGTCAAGAGTATGCAGTTCCAAGTCTTAGTGTATTTGAGCTTTCTCATGTTTAACACTGAATTTGCTGGTTTTTTTCATTGTGCATGATAACTAAGCAGCATCAAGTGTTGCTCCACTTATTCTGGAACCCATAAACAAAGCTGGAGCTCTAACAACTACTGGCTCAAATAAAAGTCTTTGATGCCCTTAATGGGGAAATTATTTTACACTTACCCCTTGCAGTGAAAGCTAGTACAGGAAGCACAGTTTATGCAATAACAACACTTTGGGTACATCTCTAAAGGTCTCTTTCATCACATAGATACCTGAGAAAACTCATGGGGTTCAGTCCCATACTACTCTGGTCAGCAACCTCTGCCAATGCTGTTTGATATTTTGTCTCCCTTTCCAAGATTTGAATCTTCAAAACTCTTTATGGGATGCATCCCAGCTAATTCTACTTATCTTCATATTAGACATACAATCTGAGATGTCCTTTAGGCTCCCTTTGTTGTCAAGGAAGTTTGGTAGGTGCCTCTCTTTTGTTTTAGGCTAGACAACATATTTTTGAGCTGTTAGAAACTGAGCCAGAGGAAACACAGTCTTGCTGTCCATCTCCCTTGTGTACTGTAGTGGAAGAAGCTGAAGGGAATTTTCAGTCTTCCTGAAGTCTTCCCCTTCTTCACAGTGCTGCTTGTACAAAGAAGGCAAATCTACATGAGAAGACCCTGTATTCACACTTAGGTTTCACGTCAGCTGCTGGTACAATGGCAGCCTCATATGTTCTTTTCATCAGAATACATTTTCAACTTGTGTTTTCTCCTTTGTGTTTATAAAGCTCTACCATAGTCTTTATAGCCACACAAGTGATAATATTATCTGGTAGCTGAGTTCTCAACTCTGTCAACAATTCAGAAAGAGATAGGGTGCATTTCAAAGGTGCTGCCCAGTCATTTGTTAGGACAACCAGCAGTACTAACTAGACTGGAACCTTGGTTTTTTTAGGAAAAGTGCCTTAAACAGTTCAAACAAGATTGTAGCTATCTTGCTCTTGATATAATGCATTTAAAATAATAATCCTTGCAAAATACTTAGATTCAGAAGATTCAGAAGAGTCAGATTGTAACCCCTTAGCTGACATTATCATAATGTACATGCATTATCTAGATATCTTTTTTGTGCATTAGAATGCTGACACCTTTGTTTCTGGATATCTGGGATAATATTGCAGGATCCTTATGAAACATGCACACATCTGATAACACTGGGTCATGGATCTATCTCAAGATTGGATGTCACTTTTGTTTGTGATCAGTGCAGGAAACAAGAAATCTCTCATGCTCCTGGGCAGAATTGATTACCAGAAGTTACTGATAACTTTTGGTTCAACCCTGCTGCCATCAAAATCTCCATAGAAAAAAAAGAAAAGAAAAGAATGAGAAATCCCCAAAGCACACAACGTTAAGCCCAACCTTTCAAAACAACGCTATTAAAAAGCTGATGGCAATTACAGCCTTAACATTACAGCCATAACTGTGCACATGCCTCATCAGAGAGAAATCAAAGACACTATTAAAGCTCAGGTATAAATACCAGATTCTCTCTGGATTTTTATAACTTTTTTTTAGGACTCAAAAAATTATTTCTTTTTATCTGAAATCCTGATCTGAAAGCCATCACAGGTCTGTGATGCCTTAAAATGCTTAATATATTAGACATGACACATTATTCTATGTCACTCTTTGTTACACAGACTGCTTCTTTAACCAGTACGACAAATTGTCACAGGGGGAGAGACATCAAGAGGAAATACAGGAAAGGAAATATGCATTTGAATTTCAGCAGGATAGTCAGGATGTGAAGCAAGGGCAGGTGCATTGTATGTGTGATAGTCTGCAAAGTAAAGTCCTTGTACTAGACAGAAAAATGGAGAATTTGAGGGTGTTTTTTCCACAGTCTGGGATATCTGGGTTTTAACTGTACAGGACCAGAATTTCTAAAACGATTATCTCACACAGTAAGGTCCCAAAGTCTTAGGGCTGCTCAGTGCATATTAGTGGAAATTGTTAAGAGCTAAAATCTCCCTGAAAAATACAGACATGCTGAGCACATTTGAACAGCTGGAACATCTTTTCTTTTTCTTTTTTTTTGTTTAATCAAAATCATGTATGCAAGGCAAGTAGACTAGTGACAGGGGTGCCTTGTAATGAAGTATAACTCAATAGTGCAGTGCGCCTGGATGGACTGTGATATCCTTTTCATGAAATCACTGGCAACAGGGTGGCAGATAGGAAGTATGAAAGAGGAAATCATCAGCAGGTTTTGTTCTGTGATTTGCTTCAGCCATACCATGACTATATTGGCTGCATTCCCACGGGGCACAAATGAAGCAGCAGTTCAGGAAGCCTGACATTAGTTCCCAAAAATCTGATGATACCTAGTGCCATTTCTTCCTGTAAATCCCTTTTCAAAATATAAGGGAAAAAAAATCCACAATGGGCAGAGTACAAGGTTGGGCTTTGAAGGTGAGACTGAAAAAAACTGTGATTTGTCCAAAGTTTGTTATTCCCTTGTCAACCACTTATAGAGACCTGTAGTGCCTTTATGCTTCCAAGATCTCTAAGGGGCAGGTATTGATTGAGGCAAGAGTGGTACTGCCTCTTATTAAAGAGAGAATTTGGATAAGCTCTGCCACGTCAACCAACGGTGTACCCCATATCCCTTGCCAGAGTTTTGTAGGAACTTATGAAGAAATCAGCCAATTACTTACTGCCTAAGTACTTTTATCCCCACGCTTTTACTGTGGGTATTCATAGGCATTAGGAAAATATGACTATGAACTACCACTGAGTGGGTTAACCTTGAGATCTGTATGTGATTGAAATGAAAGGGAGCACTCTTCCAGAGTCTGAATAGAGTTTGATTTATCTTTCTGGTCTCTGGGTAATTTTGTATATTTTTCCCCCTTTTCTTCATCCACTTATATCTGTTTGTTTTTTCCTCATTTTACTGTGTATATTTTCATGACTTGACTCAAAGCTTTCAAGAATGATGGTGACTTAGAAAAAGAGTTGTTGAATAATACACACAATTTGGGATATGGAACACTTAGATTTTTTGAAATGACTTTTTTTTTTTTCCCCAGCTGAAATTTTTGTCCATTTGGAAAGATGAATGTAGGCACACGGCTGGGATTGCTGGCATCCCATCAATCTGCAAGATCAGCAGCGCTCTTGACTCTTGCTTGACTCTGGATATGCATAAATGCCAGTCAAATTGTAACTGTGTGCTTTGGATCTGGCTGAGATGGGGTTCATTTTCCCATAGCAGTCCTCACAGTGCTGTGCTTTGCATTAGAAAGGTGTTGATAACACACCAGTGTTTTGGCTACTGCTGAGCAACACTGGCACAGCATCAACACTGCCTCTCAGCATTCCTCCCCGCCACATCGAGGGCAAGAGCCTGGGAGGGGACACAACCAGGCCAGCTGACACAAACAAACCAAAAGGATATTCCATATCATATGATGTCAGCTCAGGTATAAAAGCTAAAGGAAGGAGGAGAAAGGGGGGGTGCATTTGTTGTTTACAAGTTTTTCCTGCTGAGCAACCACGTGCTGAAGGCCTGAGTGCAGGACTGTGTTTGCAGATGGCAGGAGCACTGGGCTGTTCAGAATGGGCTGTTACCAACCATACATCTAAAAAGAACCCTAAATCCCTTTAACAGGCCTTAGATTATGCACTGATTTTGCCCTAAATTTTGTGTTTTCTCTTTGTGAACAGCACATACTCAATAAATGCGATTTTCTTACCTTTACTTACCGGTATAGTGAACTGGTATCAGGCTTTTAAAAATAATGATTTATGATGTTCAATGAATGCTAGTTCAGCTTTGAAGTAAAACTATTGCAATAAGAATATTTCCTCAAGCTGGCTCTTAAATATGGGCTAGAAAAACCTATTCTGGTTTGAAATTAGGCATGCAAAATTCCCAGGCAAAATGAGAATAATTGAAAGTCAAAAGAAATGGGTTATTTTTGAATGATGTAGCTAAAGCCAGAGAAAGTATGCCAGTTTCAGTCATCATTGTCAGAAATAGAATATATAATTTGACAAAGGAGTGGCTCATCATATTGCTGTATTAGTTGTTTTTGTTTTGGTTTGTTTTTTTTTTCTAATTAAGAAAGTCAGATTTCCATTTTTAACATTCAGAAAACTACTTCTGAGAGAGCACAGTAATGTCATACAGATCACTTTGTGGGTCTACTCTCACCAAAAAGTATAGACAGAAAGAGCTACTTCACACTGCAGGTGCAAACACTGTTTGCAAAACTCTCTCCATCTGTTAAATGAAAACAACTCTGAATGAAATGTATTAGAATGTAAATCGTTTAAAATATGCATATGCATACATTTTTCTCTACTCCTGTAACTATGCTGTTTATCCAGAGGAAATACCCTTGTTTTGTAAAGTGTTGGTTTTTTATCAACTTAATATCTCATGTTTCCCTGGTGGGACGTTTTTAGATGGATTTTTAATTAATTATAGCATGAAGAGATGTGCAGAGGACATACTCTAGATTAAATCTGGAAAGCAATACTAGGTTTTGCTTTCCATCAACTTACATTGTCACCTGACAATAGTGTATGTACTCTGTGTCTTGACAAACTTAAAACGAAGGTAGGCATCATATATACAGCTGGAGATTTTTGCCCTGAAATCATTGACAGCTCCCCCAAAAAATCCCCAACTAATCCAATTAAGCTCTTTAATTAATTAAATATAAGCTCTGCATGCTGAATACAGCCATCTCATCCCAAGGTGAGAGCAGTGAAAAAGTGAAGTAACCGAGGAACAGATTATTAAAATCCAAGCAAAATTTGTTATGGATCCAGAATAATTCTGATTATCATTTATCAGACTTTGCAGAAATGACTTTATTCATTTTAAGCATGATTGGGACAATTTTCAGTCTAAGATTTTCCAATAGAAATGTAAGAAAATCACTGGATAAAGTTAAAACAGGTTTTAATGATGATGAAAGCAGTCTATAACTACACTGTGGAAGAACAATTTGCTATTTCTTCAAAATACATACCAGTCTGTCTACCTGCCAATTCCCTTAACACAGAGTATATATAAATTTGTGTAAAAAAAAAAATTACCTAAGGGTTTGCTTCTGACAGGTGCTGAGTGCTTGACAGAAGAAGCTCAGCAACTGTCAGGATCCTACTCAAAATAGATGATTTTCACAGACAGCAGAATAACTGTGAAAGAACATTTCTAACCTCGAATAAATACTGGCTTACCAACTTTACTCTCTGATCTGAATTGAAACAAAACAGTGTTGTTTATATGTAAGAGATGTTAGTTTTAATTTTTTTTTGTTTAAACTTTGAATTTACAAAAAAAAATTGTTAAGTAAGATTCTTGCCTGTTTGTTTGCTTTTATGTCCAATTTCCCATAACTGAAGCTGGGGGAACTGAAGAATTCTTATGAAATACTTGCTAATTTTCGTCTTGTCCCAGAGTTAGGATATGTCTCAGATGCAATGGGAATGTTTCTTTTGACATCAAAGCAGTTCAGAGGAAGTCTCTGTCTAACCAGGTAGGGAAGCATCTCCAAACTTCTGCTGACACTTTGTAGTCTGAACTATAATTAGATGCTAAATCTGGGAACTTCAACTTTTGCCATAGCACTGGTTAAAGCAATGCCAAAATGCTAGTGAGTACTACTGAAAGAATTTGTTCAGTCATAAAACAAAATTATTGCACTTTACATATATGAAAATCCATCAATTAATGTCTCCAAGTTTCAGCTTTTGTACTGGCTTATTCAGACTGCAACCTTACTATGACTGAAATATAAAACCATAGAATCATAGAATAGTTTGGGTTAGAAGGGACATTTAAAGATCAATTAGTCCAACCCCCACTGCAATCCCACCTGACCTTAAATGTTTCGACGTTTAAATCATCTACCACCTCTCTGGATAACTATACCCAGTTTTTCACTGCCCTCATTGGAAAAAACCTTTTCCTTTTATAGAGTCTGAATGCACCATCCTTTTGTTTAAATCCATTGTTGAGATATGGATGTTTAGCTTAAATAAGTTTTAAGTCAGATGAATTACATCACATTATAACACTGTGTGATCCAGTGTGTTGTTTCCTCAGCGTTACTTGCTTAGCATGAGTAGCTGGATTTGTTAAAGCCATAGGCCACAAGCAGTGAACTTAGACTGAGGCGTGCTTTCATNTAAAGATCAATTAGTCCAACCCCCACTGCAATCCCACCTGACCTTAAATGTTTCGACGTTTAAATCATCTACCACCTCTCTGGATAACTATACCCAGTTTTTCACTGCCCTCATTGGAAAAAACCTTCTCCTTTTATAGACTCCAAATGCACCATCCTTTTGTTTAAATCCATTGTTGAGATATGGATGTTTAGCTTAAATAAGTTTTAAGTCAGATGAATTACATCACATTATAACACTGTGGGATCCAGTGTGTTGTTTCCTCAGCGTTACTTGCTTAGCATGAGTAGCTGGATTTGTTAAAGCCATAGGCCACAAGCAGTGAACTTAGACTGAGGCGTGCTTTCATCTGGAACAGAGTTAATTTTCTTGGTAGCAATTCCTCTAGTAGCTGTGCTGTGTTTTTTTTTTTTTTTTTGGACTTTCCTGTGC